>JABSTQ010001491.1:0-25621 GCA_013358835.2 Ixodes persulcatus | reverse complement strand
AAAAGAGGAGGTCACCTCCTCTGCAGCGTTCGCTCTGCCAAAGTGGAGGGAGGTGGGAGGGGCTTTTACCCCACGTCGTTCCTTGGAAAGCCGTAGCATGCGCGTTGTTGTCTGGTCCGAGGTGCCCGGATATGCCGGTCGCGTATCACTCTGCAAGCGCCGCAGACGCGAGCGACGCGACTTCTGAAACAGGTCTTCAAACATCGCTCGCATTATAAAACAACGTGATTACGCTGTACCCAGTGGCTGCACATAATGTTCAATGGTCAAGGAACCTTTCAGTTTGTTGGATGTTAGTGTAGGATGTATATTTCGCAAACGCAAAGCGAGAAACATGATCCGCCCGAAATTCTTCGCCTGCAAGGTCGCTTTCCCGTATGAAGATTGGATCTAGATCGACGCACGTGACCGCTTCTCCGCCAATACGGAGTTGGCGGCGAAAGGAAAAGGAACCAATTGTGACCAAGAAAATAGTTTTCTTGGTCACAATTGTAGCGTAATGTAATAATTGCCTACATATTACTTTAAAATTGAAGTATACGTATTCCTCCCCCTTAGGGCCGTACTCTAACATTATTTTTAGAGTCGAATGCTTATCTATACTTCGTTTCAGCTTCGGTCCGAGCGCGGCCGATGTTATGAGCCGAAGGGCGAATCAAACAGCGAAAGCGGCACAACGTCATGGCGTGCTCTCTGCAGTTGATAGGACCAGCCGGGATTCGCCGTGGATTCGCCGTCTCTCTGTGCGTGCTCCTCCGCCGGCTAGTCCTATCAAGCGCAGAGAGCACGCCATGACGTTGTGCCTTTTTCGCTGTTTGATTGGCCCTTTGGCTCATAACATCGGCCGCGCTCGGACCTAAGCTGAAACGAAGTATAGGTTAGTTTAATTTATTTATTTCGTTTTTCGTTACTTTCTTTTTTTCCGGCCCTCGAAAGTGCGACATATCCCTAATCCGGCCAATCAGCCAAGACGTTTGAAGAGCCCTGATTTAGACGATGACGTGTTAACCTCCTAAAAACGAGAGGGAGAAGGTCAGTGAAGCTTCGATAGGATCGTACCTACCACGAGCGAGTTATTGGCGATCCCCAACCGTGCAAATCAAAGCGGACCATCTCCGAAAGGGCGGTGAAAGCGAAAAGTGAAAGACTGAACAAACTCGCTGCGGTGATCGTTTTTTTTTTTTTTTTTAACTTCTTGTGTGTGTGTGTGTGTGTGCGTGTGTGTGTGCGTGTGTGTGTGCGCGCGTGTGTGTGCGCGCGCGTGTGTGTGTGCGCGTGTGTGTGTGCGCGCGTGTGTGCGCGCGCGTGTGTGTGTGCGTGTGTGTGTGCGTGTGTGTGTGCGCGCGTGCGCGTGCGTGTGCGTGTGCGTGTGTGTGTGTGTGTGTGTGTGTGTGTGTGTGTGTGTGTGTGTGTTTTCCACATAAAAATATGTTCCTTGCGTTGATTTCTTTTTTCTTCTTTTTCTCCACTTAAACCGGGAAAAGAAATGACGGGATTTCGTCGGGCCACTTATATTGAGGATTTTAAGCAACAAAAACAAAAATGCCGCATTTTTTTTTTCTACTTCAGTGGCATTTTACTTAGAATACGGGACTGAGAGAGGAAACGGCAAGGCTTACTTTTTTAAGCCGCGGTCAGACTGCTGCTGCATAAAGCGGGTTTCACATGGAGCGATTTTGGTCCTAGAGCGGCGCGATTTCTGCCGTCGCGGCGCTTTGGCCAGCCGCAGCGGCCGAGCGGCACGGTTCCACCAGATTGGAAATTCTTCGCCGCGGCAGAGCGGCACCTTCCGCGCTGGCCACTCACAGCGCGGCGGGAAATCACGTGACAGGAGGAGAAACACTGCGGGAAAGCTAGCGCATAGGACGGCGGCAATTTCTCGTTCTTGAAGCAGACGACGAACAGAGAAAGTATTAAGTAATACTAAGTATGCAAGCGACTGGTTTGCGGTTTTTTTATTCGTTTTTTTTTTTTTCGGCGGGTCGAGCTTCTTTGCTGCAGCAGTCGCGTTGGAACTGTTCACGAGATTATGGAGGAGGGGGATTGCTGCCCACTTCCTGGGAATTTGTTTCCTCAGTGAATTACACGGCTTTACTTTCCTCGCCTGACTACCAACTGTAGAGAGAGCAAGAGATGCTAATCGGAAGCGGCTTGTGCGCACGCTAGTGAGAAAAACGAAAGAAGAACAAGAGCTGAGCGCCTTTGACGTGTCTTTTCCAACACAGATCGTCACACCAAATAAGGCACATACCCCATTTCGGAAATACCAACTACTCCAACGCAGTCAAGGAGGTTCGGGTCAGCCAAATCAGTTGGAGTCTTTACAACCGAGGAAGGCGCTGCCCATGACGCTGCCGAGGGTGATCCGAGGTTTCATATTCGCAACAACGAAGTTTGAAAAAAAAAAAAAAAAACATAAATAAATAAGATTAAGTTTTATTTAGTATTTTAAACGCTTTTTTTATTAAGGTGAAATTAAAGGGGAAACTGTATCGGGATATACCGGCACGAGGTGCATGTACATAGACTCGTAGGAGAAGAAGATAAAGTTTACTCGTTCCACTGCTCCTCATGATGGTCTTGTGTCCTCGTCACTGATACATGGTGTCAGAAGTGTCTTCTTTAGTCTGATCATGGATTGACTTCGCCCGCCTGATCAGTGGTTTGCTGCTCTCCGGAAACGTAGCCGACAACTGGCGCCAGTTTAAGCAGCGCCTGGAGCTCTACCTGGCCGCCACCGAGCCGGCTAAGGCACGCAACGACAAACAGAAGGCGGCAATTTTCCTTCACGTCGCGGGTGCCGAAGCCATCGAAATCTTCAACACCTTTGGACTGACAGACGAAGAAAGAACCAGCTACAGCGTCCAGGGGGGCTATGTTGCGCTTTTTGGACTCCCAGGAGACTAGGGAGAGGGAAGTGACGTCAACAACGCAGCAAATGCAGATTGGATGTTGATTTTGTTTTCTTCTGTCAACATCCAATCTGCGTTTCTCTAGTCGTTGACGTCACTTCCCTCTTCCAAGTCTCCTGGGAGTCCAAAAAGCGCAACATAGCACCCCTGGTGACAAAGTTCGAAGAATATTGCACTCCAAGATGCAATGAAACTTACGAACGCTACAAATTCAGGACTCGGATGCAAGCAGAAGGCGAGTCGTTCGAATCATTTTTTCGAGACGTAAAGTTAAAAGCTCAAACATGCAATTTTGAGCAGTTGTTCGATTCTATGATTCGCGACCAGATTGTCTATGGCAGGGGTCTCAAACACGCGGCCCGCGGGCCGCATGCGGCCCGCGACTCGCTGGGACGCGGCCCGCTGGCAATTGGCTACGAGACCCGGTTTCCATGTCTCGAGCGCTAGAAATAGCATCCTCCATCGTGATCTCATCTCGTCGATTCATTTTCGCTCGAAATGTGCTCCACTCTTTTAACGTATTCACATAGTTTTTACTTATCTTCGTTCATTTGCACTTTGTTTCGCTCGATGTTTGGCTTCCCAGCTTTTTGTAATGTACACCAATGGACCTTTTGTAGAAATACGCGGTGCGCATGCGCGGAGTATTTGATGCGCCTGGGTTCGAGAGTATCTAGTTCCAAACAATCCGCCATCTTGCATTTCTCGCCTTTGGGCGCCTTGGAAGAAGAAGAAGAAAATAAGACCATCGAGAGTCGAGACTCAAGTTTTGATGTTGTGAACAAGGTGAACACGAGTCATCGTCCTGACGACGCCCGTTCTAGATTACGACGTGCACCGCAATCATGCCGGTGAACTGTGTAGCCTTCGGCTGTCGGAACTATTATCGCCCGGGTTGTGGAACTAGCTTTTTTCGCTTTCCGTGTGGTAAGCTTCATCCCGTTAAGTGAGCAGCCTGGATTCTTTTATTTATTTATTTATTTCCAATACTACTAATCCCATTCGGGATTGTTGTACATCATACAGAAGTTTTTTTTTTTTTTTTAATACACAGATTTGAAGATAATGATATGCAAGCCTATGTCGACAGGTGCGTTTCCAAGTTAATGAGAAAATGATCTACATTAGTGGAATGTACAATGTTTCGCGGCAAGTGATTCCATTCATTGATAGCTCGGGGGAAGAAGGAATATTTGAAGCAATAATTGTGGGTTGGAAGTTCTTCGTACAGTTTACCATGATTATATCTTGTTAGCCGTTTACTAGTAGGAATTAGATAATTTTCTGTGGGGATGTTGAAGTTGCTGTTAGCTAATTCATATAGAAATTTGAGCCTCGCAATTTTCGCCCTTTTTTCAAGTGGCAGTAGTTCCAATTGCTTACATAGCTCGGAGGGGGAATCATGCCAACTATACTTGTTACATATAAACCTTGCAGCCATTCTTTGTATTCTTTCTAACTTACTCACACCAGAGGCCGTGTGTGGGAACCAGACGACGTTGGCGTACTCAAGCATAGGGCGGACTAGCGTTTTGTAGGCTAATAATTTCGTGTCAGTTGATCCACTTTTTAAGGTTCTTTTTAGAAAATTAAGTTTGTTTAGAGCTTTTTGAGTTACGGAGTCTATGTGTAAGTCCCAACGGAGGTCATGGCTTATATGTAAGCCAAGATACTTGTACTCTGTGACTTTCTCCAGGGGTTTATTGTTTATGTGATAGGAAAACGATTTTGGTTGCTTTTTGTTAGTTATGGTCATAGATACAGTTTTATCTAAATTTAATAACATCTGCCAGTCGTGACACCATTGTACAATATGTTGAAGTGCATTATTAAGGTCGATTTGATCCTGTTCGTTGTTGATTTGTGAATAAAGTATACAATCGTCAGCAAAAAGACGGATTTTTACATTAACGTTTTGAACTATGTCATTTATGTAAATAAGAAAGAGGAAAGGCGCCAGTACCGATCCCTGTGGAACACCAGAGGAAACTTTTCCCTTAGACGATGAATGAGTGTCAATTGTCACAAACTGATAGCGATCAGAAAGGTAGTTTCTTATCCAATTAAGTATTTTACCTGCTCCCAGAATAGTTTCTAGCTTGAATAGTAGTTTCGTGTGGGATACTCTGTCGAAGGCTTTCGATAGATCTATGAATATAACGTCAACCTGACCCCTGTTGTTAATTACAGTAGAAAAGTCATGAATGCATTCGACCAGCTGAGTAACAGTTGATAACTGGCGCCTGAAGCCGTGCTGGAAGGGGGTTATTATGTCATTGTTCTCAACGAAGGTTGAAATATGTTTTAGGATAATGTGCTCGATTAGTTTGCAGCAAGTTGAAGTGAGAGATATAGGCCTATAATTAGTAAACTCGTTTTTATTTCCAGATTTATATATGGGAATTACTTTTGCTAATTTCCAGTCCTTAGGAATGCCTCCTGTGTTGAGGGAGTGTCTAAAGATTAGTACGAGATACTTTGCTATCCATTCCGCGTACCTTTTTAAAAATTCATTGGGTAGATTGTCAGGGCCAGCACTCTTTTTACTATCGAGGTTAAGTAAGAGCTGCAAGACACCTTGTTCGGTAACTACTACATCGCCCAATGTGTCCAGAGCTGAAGAGACAAAAGAAGGTATATTTCCATTATCCCTAGTAAATACAGAGAGAAAATACTCATTAAACGTCTTTGCTAGATTGGTTTTATCATTTGAGAGTGACTCTAGGTGCGACTTTGTTTTAGGGTTAACATGACTCCAGAATTTGCGAGGTGACGATTTAATAAACGACTGAAGTGTCACATTAAAAAATGAATGCTTAGCTGATCTGACTTTGAGGCCAAGTTCAGTATTCAGCTGTGCCAACTTATTTTTATTAAGAGGTGTTTTGGTTTTCTTTGCACTTTTGCGCAGCCTATTTATTTTACGTTTCACGTGAATAATTTCTCGCGTTATCCAAGGGTTTTTCCTGACAATTCTTTTCGTCTTAGTTGGGATAAAGTTCGAAATGCAGAACTGAATGGCTACTTTAAATTCGTTCCAAAGGGTATCGGTAGTGGTAAGAGCGTTTGAGAAGAGCGATTGGAAGTTATCAAAATGCATATCAAAGTAATCGAGTACGCCAACGTCGTCTGCTTTGCTATAGTCCAGTACTGTAGAAACCTGAGGCGTAGCAGAAACTACAGAGTTCGTTTTAAAAGAACACAAAACCATTTCGTGGTCAGATATACCATCTAAGATGTCAATACTGTACTCGTGGCTCAGAAAATGATCACTAACAAAAACCAAATCAAGCACTGTTTGTGTCGAGCCTTGAATACGCGTATTTTCGGTAACAATTTGAGTTAAATTATAATGAAAACATAGTTCTGAAAGAATGTCAACACCATGAGATAATTTTTGGGGTTTAGAAAAGGACCAATCAACTAGAGGTAAATTAAAGTCACCTGCTATTGTGATCTTGCTACTCATGTTAAGATTCTTACGCATAAAATCATACATGTTACGAAAAAACTCTGGGGCTGTGTTTGGGGGCCTGTAGGCCACAGCAATGAAGCAGCAACTGTTCTCATAGCCGATTTTACACCATAAGCATTCAATTCCTTGGGAATCGGGCAGCAATGTACATGAAATCCCGTTTCGAACAAGAATCGCAACTCCGCCGCCACGTGATCCCCGATCTTTGCGCAAGATTGTGTAGTTGGGAGGCGTGATTTCGCTATCTTGTATACTGTTTGACAGCCACGTTTCGGTGATTACAACAATATCAGGTTCGGTATTTAGAATAGCAGTTTCAAGTTTATCAGTTTTATTCACGATGCTTCTCGCGTTTAAGTTGAGTAGGCGAAATTCGTAATCATAGCTGATATGGCTAGACTTTAGTCATGGACTTGAAGCCTGTGCAACATCAGCCATCAAAGTCTTATCGTTTTTGACGTCGTCCCAAATATACACTTTTCCGTTTATTTTTACTTTATCGTACATCAAAGTGACCTTTTCACCGGCAAGCTTATTCGCTTTCGAGCTTTCGAGCAGTTTTTTTCTGATTCCCTGAACTCGTTTTGAGTAGTCCTCACTAATTGATAATGGCTCATTTTTTAATTTATTACAGTTACGTAGAATTTTCAACTTGTCTCTGAAGTCAAGTAGTTTGAGAATCACTGGACGAGTTTTACCTTCAGATGGTTTTCCCAGGCGATGTATGCGTTCAATTCCATTGGTTTTTACCGATAGTTTGTCCTCAAAAACCTCCTTTGTTACTCGCTCTTCGAGTTTGCTGCTGTCTTCGTTTGGCAGCTCAGGAAGACCGAAAATAATTAGATTATTTCTTCTACTGCGATTTTCCAAGTCATCAATCTTATACACGAGTGATGCAATAGTAGATTCGAGTTGTTTTGTCTTGTCTTGGTTTTGGTTCACAGCTGACCTCAGACCTTCAAGGCTTTTGATTTGCAACTCTATGATCTCTAGTCTGGATTTTGTTTCTGCTTGGCTCAGTTTGATTTCCTTGACGTCAGCAGAGATAGTATCTAGTTTTTCCAATATTATTTCTAGAGTTGGCCCGGGATTTGCTTCTACGTCACCACACAACAAGAGTAAATTTTTCGGCAACATTCCAAGTTCACACAGTACACTCAAACAGCTCCGTGGGCACGGTAGCAGGAAGAGACAAATGTTGTTACTGCGGAGGCAACAAGGATATTGTTTTCCTACCTGTGCAATAAACACGAAGTGGTTTAGGAGCGTCATCTTGACGATGCCACCGTGCCCACGAAGAAGTGCAGGTTGCGGCCAGCCTTTTATAGTGCCGAGCGGCGCTGGAGTAGCTGCTGTCACTGACGATACTGGCCGCTGATAATCCAAATGTCCGTTAAAGTTCCACAGAAAAAAGTTGTCCCGATCCGTCACACTTGGTTCCGCGTTATCGGCTGGAACGACGAAGCCGCCACGATGATCAGCCGCTTGATAGTGCTCGGAGACGCCCATATCCTGGTGCAGCGGCAGAAGCAGCATCTGTGCAATAAACACGAAGTGGTTTAGGAGCGTCATCTTGACGATGCCACCGTGCAGTCAGGTGAGTTGACAAGTCCGACCCCTCAAAGGACCAAAAAGAAAACGAACCGGTAGCACACAAGAAGCCTAACGTGCACGTTGTTTTCTCTACAAATACTCTCCAACCCAGTGCACCTTAGGTTCGCCCATCGCCCCATAGGTGGCAGCACATATTCGCCAAAAGGTCCATTCCGCTACGAGGCTGCAGGCGCGAGCTCTTTGATGAAGCATGCATCTTGGCTGCGCGAGCTCTCGATCAGCAGGAGCGACTGCCGAAGATAAAGCTACGAGCTCGGGGTTCTCGCCTTAAAAAAATACCACTATACTCTATTTAACCTTATGATGTACCGCAGGAAAGGCTACAGGCGCGAGCTCCTTGCTCTGGGGCACATCTCGGCGGCACAAGCTCTCGCGCATTAAGGGCAGCTGCCAACCCTATGAGCTCGCGCTTCTAGCCTTCGCTGCGGTACAACATAAGGTGAAACGGAGTATATTAAAATACAAGTATGGGTGTCGTAATAGAAATCGTCAGGAAAGCAAGAAGTGTCAAATTAACTTATTGTCTTTAGAGACATATTGAGCTTGGTTAATACCCGAGTGAATAGACCCTTTCCGAAATTCAGTCTGGCCACTTTGATCACTATCATCATCTGTGGAACGGCATCTGTGCCATACCAATGGCGGCCTTCTAGTGACTGATAAAGGAAGACGTTGAAGATGGTCCTAAGCGGATGATGCGAGGCCTGTACATTCGGAGGGTTTGTACGACGCGACGTAGGAATGGAACACAAGAGTTACGTAAGCGTTCATTTCTAATGACTCAGATTCAGTCAATCTGTGGGCGGCACACGATCGGCTTCAAAGCCCTTTGGTGTATAGAATGTTCTTGAGGCATTTGTCTGGGTTGGAGCCTTGTTCTGGCTGCAGGTTCTTGGTCACCATCGAACTGAAAGTGATCGAGAAAGAACTCACATTGAACAATTCTTTGCGTGCCGTTGACTTGCGAAAGTGACGGTGCCGATACAAGTTCATTTCCGCCATTGATATGGCAAATTCCAAACTGCTCTACGAACCACCAGATGGCACTGAATTAAGGAAAGGGTCTATTGACCAAAGAGAACGACGTGTACTTGCTCTCTTGTTCTATCAAAATGCGAGCAGGTTGGCGGGGCGGTGTCATTTTAATTATTGCTATCACATCAGGTCAGGGCCCAAAGTAGTCATATCAACAAATCAAATGTAAAAATGTCCCTGGCAAAACTGAGCTTACACAATGCATAGGGCACGAGGTCTCTTCTCTTTCAAATCGCTTGACCCCCCCCCCCCCCCTTCAACGTTGGCCCTCGGCCTTCCCAGTGCAGGCTATCTGGACCCTCGCTCAAATGAGTTTGAGACCCCTGGTCTATGGCGTCACCGACACGCGAGTACGTGAAAAGCTTCTTCGCAAAGATAACCTGACCTTGGAGAAGACAATCACACTCTGCCAGGCGGTTGAAGTAGCCAAGGAAAGGCAAAGGACTTGGGACAACACAGAGAAGAGCGTGGCTCCTATAGCCAAGCAGAAAGGACAAGCCCGCTCCAAGACCAAGCAATGTGGAAGGTGCAACACGCACCACGAGCCTCGGAAATGTCCCGCATACGGCAAAGCATGCCACGTATGTCGAAAAAAGAACCACTTCTCGGCTTGCTGCAAATCGAAGACCACAGTCGACAAAGTGAGTAACCAAGACGATTTTTTAGTTTTGGAGATCGGAAATGGCAGTGCTGACTGGATCATACCAGCGATCGTTTCTGGTAGAGAAGTTCAACTGAAGGCAGACACTGGTTCACAAGCGAACCTGCTACCGTTATCGACTTTCAAGAAACTAAGTGGAGCAAGTGCGCCGAAACCGTCGAGGGCGGTGCTTCGCAACTACAGCGGAGGTATCATCGGGCACATTGGAATTGCAGAACTGCGGGTCAAGGTGAATGGAACAGAAGCAAGCCTAGACTTCTTCATCGTTAAGAAAGCTAGCCAGGCACTTCTCGGACTCAGAGCATGTGAGTCATTTGGGCTAATCAACCATGTCAACATCGTGACAGGTGCCAATGACCATGCAAATAAGATCGCACAAACCTTTCCAAGACTATTTGATGGCCTCGGATGCACCAAGAAAGAGTATAAAATGGTTCTAAAAGACAGAGTCAAGCCAGTCATTCAAGCAGCCCGTCGGGTACCACAGCTTTTGAAAGAACCTCTCAAACAGGAGCTGTCCAGAATGGAGAAGGCAGGAATAATAGTCAAAATGGAGGAACCGTCAGACTGGGTCAGCCCGCTCGTCGTGGTTCGCAAAAAAGACAACAAACTATGAGTCTGTATGGATCTCAGATTCGTCAATGAAAGCCTCAAGCGCGAGCATTACGAAATGCCGAGAAGAGAGGATATCGAAGCGGAGCTGGCTGGCGCGCGATTTTTCTCCAGGTTAGACGCCAACGCGGGTTTCCACCAGATCCCCCTGGATGAAGAAACGTCACGCGTCTGCACGTTCAGCACTCCGTTTGGACGATATCGTTTCAAGCGTCTTCCGTTCGGAATTTCGTCTGCACTGAAGGTTTTTCAGAAGACAATGTCACAGATCTTCGATGGCCTACCGGGCGTTCGAGTTTACATCGACGATCTCCTCATCTGGGGTGCCACGCGTGAGGAACACGGTGCACGACTCCAAAGAGCTCTGCAAGCGGCGCAAGACGGGGGCCTGACATTAAATGCAAAAAAATGCCTCTTCTGCGTCACAGAAGTCACCTTTCTGGGCGACAGGGTTACCAAAGATGGCATACAACCTGACCCTCAACTGGTACAAAGCGTCTTAGAGATGCCTGCTCCGAGGACCAAGAAAGGAGTCCAACGGATGATGGGTGTCGTCACCTACTTCGGCAAGTACTTGCCACGACTTTCGGACAAGACCGAAAAGTTACGAGAGCTCCTAAAAAATGTATCACTCTTCGAGTGGACCCAAGCTCATGAAAAGAAATGGCAAGACATAAAAGCGTCTCTCACAGCAGCGCCTGTGCTTGCTTTCTTTGATCAGTCCCTTGCAACAAAAGTGTCCACAGATGCCTCTAGGTACGGCTTGGGTGCAGCGTTATTCCAACAGCATGGAAACGACTGGCGTCCAGTCGCTTATGCTTCAAGAGTGCTGACCGACACTGAGACAAAGTACTCACAGATCGAGATAGAAGCGCTTGAAAACGTCTACGGCTGCGAAAGATTCCATGATTTCATCTATGGTAGAAAAGTGATCGTGGAAACGGATCACAAGCCACTGATATCAATCTCGAAGAAAAACCTAGGAGACATGCCGCCAAGGCTTCAGCGCTTCTTCATCCGTCTCATGAAGTACGAATTCGAGTTCCAGTTCGTCCCTGGCAAAGAACTGCTCCTGGCGGACACACTTTCTAGAGCGCCATCAGCAAGAACCGTGTTTGACCAGAAGGAAGATGACGACGTTGAAGTGCATGGAGTCTCAGTTCTGTCAATTCTGGTGAGCCAGCAGACACTGACTCGTTTGGTTTCTGCAACTCGCGAAGACCAGGAGTTACACCGAATTGCGCAAGCGCTAGAGGCACATGAGAAAATTGAGGGACCTTTCAAACCTTTTGCTTCAGAACTGACCATCATAAATGGAGTACTCCTCAAAGGTTCAAAGGTGATTATCCCCAAGTCTCTGCGCAAATAAATGCTGGCAAGAGTGCATGAGGGGCACCTTGGCCTAGCCAAATGCAAATAAAACGCAAGAACATTGATGTTCTGGCCCGGAATGGCGACAGAGATTAATGAAATGATCAGTCGCTGCGAGACATGCAAATGTTTTGCGTATCGTCATCCCAGTGAGCCTCTTATGATGCGACCGACACCCAGCCAGCCATGGGAACGTGTGGGGGTAGATCTCTGCCAGTATGCCGGAAATTCCTACCTTGTGGTTTACGACGCATACTCCAACTTCCCAGAGGTTGAACATCTACCGGACACGACGGCAAGCACCGTAGTCAGCAAGCTTTCAAGTATATTCGCAAGACACGGAATACCTATGGAAGTCAATTCAGACAACGGGCCACAATTTGTGTCACGAGAATTTAGTGTGTTCGCCTCCAAGTATGAGTTTAAGCACGTGACCTCAAGTCCAGGATTCCCACAGTCGAACGGCCTGGCCGAAAAGGGAGTGCAAGTCGTGAAGCGACTTAAGAAGAAAACAAACCATGCAAACGAAGACTTTTATTTAGGTTTGCTAAATTACAGGTCCTCGCCATTGGAAGGAGGAAAGTCGCCTAGTGAGCTATTGATGGGTCGCCGGATTCGTTCAAGAATACCCGATTTCACAACTAGACTCCACGAAAGCGTCGTGAAACACAAACAAAAGGAAGACAGGGGCAAACGGCTGCCAGACCTGCAACCTGGAGATGTTGTCCGCGTGCGACACGACGACGGTTGGACTGCTAAAGCTCAGGTCGAGAACTCTGTCGCGCCGAGATCGTACAAGATCATCACTCAAGTCGGGCGCGAGTTCAGAAGAAATCGGCAGCATCTGCTCACAACCTCCGAGACCTTCGATGCTCCTGACAATCTAGAGGGTCACGCAGCTAGTAGCCAGAGCACTGAAGTACCCACTTCACCTGCGGCAACACACCATGAGGGCAGAGAATACTGTAGCAGCAGCACCCGGAAACTTGTGTGCCACTGAACGTCACGCGACGCCGCGAACGGCGCACCGGCATTCCTGTTCGCACCTCAGCACGGTTGAGGCAACGGCCCCGTCATCTGGGATATGCCAGAAACTTGAAGCAGATTCCCTGAGTCCGCAAGTCTGACATTCCCGCTCTCTCGGTAAAGAAAGGGGGTGTATCGGGATATACCGGCACGAGGTGCATCTACACAGACTAGTAGGAGAAGAAGATAAAGTTGACTCGTTCCACTGCTCGTCATGATGGTCTTGTGTCCTCGTCACTGATACAGAAACTAAAAACTAAGGCATTCAAATTGTTGTTGGAAGCCGCTGTAACCGACTGTGCGCATCTGCTTAGCTAAGCTTAGCAATAATTTTTCCATAAACAAAACCAGTCTTTTTGTTTGTTTGTTTGTTTTTTACTTTAGAGGTTTCGTTTATTTATGCTCTAAATTAATGAGTGCACTACCTTCTGGCACCTCTGTAATAAATCCCAACGCGATACGTTGAGAAAGCGATTTCTGCGGACCGTCCTAAGTGGGATCGAAGCGTTCTTGTACAAGCGGCATGAGTGTGTACGGGAGGGATACCTAAAAAGGACGGTCTATAGTGGCCTCAAAGGGACAACCGAACCTTAGCAGTCGCTCTAAGTCTCACAGGAGTGTCGTTCTCAGGTCCTTCCCCAAGTTTGGACCACCTCCGTATTTTGTTTAAACTTCGCAGTTGGCCGCGAAGTAAAAACAATGGAGGAGTCCTGTTAACGAGTGTCAAAGGAAAGAGGAAGAAAAAAAGTGTGTGTGTGTGTGTGGGCGGGGGGGGGGGGGGAGTTGTTTCAAAAGCATACTGTGTTGTAAAGGTTCCCCTGTCCCACATGTGTAGTATATATTAGAAGTATAGCGAAGATATGTGGCAGCCTCATGAAACGTTAGAGCGCACGGCTGATAAAGCACAGAGTTGTAAAGTGAGGGCCCAAAAAAAGTGTGTGTAACACCGAGTATAACATTATGGCCCGCTCACACTCTTGCAATTGAGTACGACCGAGAGAGACGAGACCTGTTCAAACCTCTTAAAATTTCTTAGGACGAGAGAACACACTGGCACTCTGGCGCCATCTATGCGGCGACAGTGGAACTGCATTTCACAAGAGCGAAGATTTTGCGGGATTTCTGAGGTCAAATGTGCGTAATACCTATAAGAAAGGCTCGTTTATAACGTGGACAAAAGTTTTTCGAGCCAAGAAAGAAAGGATAATGCCCGAGAGAAATAGAAAATATGCCGGACCACCAAGTTTACACTGCTACCCAATAGATGGCGCCAGTGTGTCCTCTCGTTGAAAGAGGTTTCAAGGCACCCAGTTCTAAGAGGTCGCATGAGTGTGAACGGGCCTGTAGCCTCCCGAGGCAGTATTTCACGAAGTTTCGAGCTCACGCAAGCTGGTGCACAATTGGGATTTATTTTAGGATTCTAAAAACCTTCGCCCGTCCTTCGCGCTATTTATGTATAATTAGAAATATTATTGCATGCATCTCTATGCATTTCTTTTTGAAGTAAGGCGTTGTGTAGGGGATTGTTTAGAAAAAAAAATATAATTTATAATTTCTCTCTTTCTGAACATCTCGTGTATTTGCCTTCCGATCCATCATTTGAGCACAAAATCCTTTTGGGCATACCCTGCAACCCGGTGTTTCACACTGCCAAGCTGCGAACAAAAAAATAATACTTTTACGCAGACTCAACACCTGGCGTATTTTCGAGTATCGTCCCCTCGTGTCCACCTCAAGTGGTTATGTCAACTTCATAGAGTCAAATTTATTCATGATAATAAAAATGCATTGAATTACTGACTGAAGACAACATTAATAAAGGATCTTTCACCTTAACGATATATATCCTAAGTAAATGCGCCCTCCAATTATCTGAAAGATGATCTATAAAATTTTTTGCGGCGTTTTTATCCTCGATAGGCACGTGATTTAAGTGATTTGGGAGAGCTATAAACAAATGTCTGATTTTGAGGCTTATTTAAATAACTATGCGTTCCTGGCACATACATAACTTCTCAAATATATAGAAGTCTGTCACTGACTATTTTATGTGGTGAACATAACTTTTATGTGTCGGGCTGGACAAAAGGCAAAGTACACAGGGGCGCGAGGGGGAACTTTGACGAATGCGCACGCAGTCGTCAACCCCCCCCCCCCCCCCCTCAACTTTGTAATACTAAATACCTGCGTCCGCCAGACCCCAATGCTACGTGCCTTGAGGAGTACACACTATTTTTTTTTTAATCAGCCAATAAGAGCTTGGCGCTTTGACATCATCGCAACCCCTGTGCAGGAAGCAGACGAACTTGCGATCCGCATTGCCAGAACAAAGCGGAAAATACTGTATATTCACAATTTAGCGGTTCAAACAGGTTCGAACCGGTTTGAACCTTTATCTTTGCTCCCCAAAACTATGCCGAAACTGAACCAAAACCCGGAAACCTAAACCGAACCGATAAAAATTTTCGGTTTGACTTTCTGGTATCAGCAGACAGCTTTCTGCGCTTCACCTCAGCTCCCGTGGGCGAATACGCTCGCTTATAAACGATGGCTTCGTTTACTAGGGTGTGCGAATAGTGATTTTTCAAACCGAATCGAATACGAATCGAATAATTGTGGGACCGAATCGAATACGAATACGAATCGAATAATTTTCGAATAGTTTCCGAATAGTAAGTACACAGCTATTAAAGTAAAGCAAAGAGATTATAAATTGATTTTTATTGTTGCAAACCGTTTCTTATAATTATTGTAAAATCGCAGCTAGACAATATTAACTAGAGTTCAACTATATATAATTAAATAGAGACAAAAGCTAATAAAATATTAGAACGCTAAACATAATATCACGGTTCACGCGGATGCTGAGCATAAAATCACAGTTCGCTTGAGCCTGGTACATCCTGAAGCATTGCACTTAGTAGGAACTCTACATTATCTCTATTCCTTGTTTAGCAGATGTCCTTGAATTGAGGATCAAGGAATGTGGCAAGGGCGTTATGCGCTTGTGTGCTTACGTCCAGGAACCTTATTTTCACTGATCTGAGGAGATTCTGGGAAAAACGAATTGTATTGATCTACTTGCGCTCTCAAAAAGCAACATCTTCACGCACTGAACACGTGGAACAACCATGGAAAGTGCTGGGAAAGACTCGACACAAGCAGCTGTTGTGGCTTCTTCAATTGATTGCGTGGGAGCGGCCGAAAAACTTCCCTGCTCTAGTGCGCTTTCTCTTCGAACAACTTCCCACTTCCACCACTTCTACTTCACTTACACAGAACGGCGGTACCGTTGCAACCAGTTCTGAAACGTCTCCACGACACGCTTCCCGAAAGCGTGCACGAGCAATCTCGTGCGAAAGCTGTCCCTAAATGCTGAACCTCATGTAAGCGATTTAGCGAGCGTCGAGCGACAGCAACGAGGTCAGCAGCGAGCGACGGAGATTTCTCACTGTCGCTCGTCGCGTCGCTCGGTGTTTGGATTTCTAGAAAACGTCCTCATCGCCTTGGTCACTTGCTCACGCCACTTTCATGCGGCTTGCCTCATCGCGCGACTGACCGAACGACAGCGAAGCGGGTCGACGTCGCCTGTCTTGTCTCTCGGCAAGTCGCTTACATGCGGGTTATACTTAACACAGTGGTCCCTAATGGAGGCAACACCAACGTACGGATAGAGAGGGACGGCTGCTGCCGATGATGGCAATCATTGTCTAGGAGAAGAGGGTACGTATTGCCATCTTACGAGCACGTATTGCAGGCGTGCTGGCGCGTTGTGGGACGCCTGTGAAGGGAATCTTGCGGCGCGACACCGTAGCGACTATTCGGAAATTATTCGAAAAATATTCGAAACTTTTGAGAATAATTATTCGATTCGATTAACGAATCGAATAGGGTAATATTCGATTCGTTATTCGAAAATGGCGAATATTCGCACACCCCTATCGTTTACATAATTGCAAGCTGCGCGCATCAAATTTACATTTGAGTATTATGACTTGGTAACAGAGAAAGAGAGAGGAGGATTGGGTGGTCCCCTTTCAATTCGATGCGATTCGGTCACATTGGTGTCAACTTGGCCTTTGACGTTGCGGCAACCCTTTACTTGTTGAAAGCTCTTCCTTCCCAACAATCTCACAGTCCTTCTTTCCCTCGATTGCCTTCGAGTCTTACCATACAACATCGCAATCTCGAGGATTCCGAGTGTACAGGTAGGTCACTGGGATAAAAGTAAAGCCACGTAAAGGACGAGGAAAGGACCTTTACGTTGCTTTCCTTTCATCCCTGTAATCTTTGTCTTTACGTCGGGGTACCAGGAAGAAGCCTCATGCCGGGACGCAGAAGGGTCCACGCTCTCGCGATTCGGCCAAGTAACCCGCTGGGGCAGGGACGGGGATTAGGCGCGCCTAATCCCCGGCAGCATGTTTGGCCACGCTATCGTCGTTCCCTGGACGGGGGATTATCTCCCTTCGTCGTGGGAGCGGGCCCGTGTCAACCCTTCCACTCGCTCCGAGCGGCGGGGCTCCTCACACAAAGCCTGTCCGTGGTGGCAGTGCAAGAGCCCCGAAAGCAGGGATGCAGTTGTTGCCAAAAAAAATAAATAATAATGATAATAATAATTAGCGCATTTCACATTCCTTTCACATTGAACAATCGCGGACAATAGGAGTTGAAACAGTTGTTCATGCTTCTTTGGCGTTCCTGCTAGTGTGTGTATGTGTAAGCGTTGTAAAAGTTGTAAAAGTAGAAGGGGGGAGGAGAGGGCCAATAGTGTTTACGCACGGGGTTCCTGCTAGTTTTTAAGAGAGCTGTGGTGTCGATGATGGGTCAAGAGCGAAGTGGAAGCTCCTCCCACCTCTTTTCCCTTTAGCAGAGCGAACGCTGGAGTGGAGCTCGCCCCCTCTTTGGCGATCGCTCTGCTAAAGCGGAAAGAGGTGGGAGGAGCTTCCACATCCTTCTTGAATGGAACGCCAAGGTTCCTCACTCCCAACTGTTTGACAAATTGAAAGAAAATAGAGCTTCTGGAGACCGCGGACATAGGTCGGATCGGTTGCTTCGCTTCATATTGCCCACGTGAGTATGTTATAATTTAAAGTAACGCAATACGTCACTCGTTACTCGGAAATAATATAGGAACGCATTCTACGTTGGCCAAAAGTCAAAGTAACTCCTTACCGATAAAATGTAACACGCGTTATTTTGTCGTCACTTCTTTATTCGCGAAAGAAAAGTGCAACTATTTCGACAATACAGATGGACATAGTGTTGCAGAGTTTTGATATCTGCAGGCACAAACTGAACAGATTAATGTGATAACCTTATTTTCATCTCTCTCTGTTTTCTTCGCCTCTTTTTGTATTATTGTCTGCTGTGATTCTGTATCACCGGGTCACCTGCGCTTTGACACATGTTTCAGTACTTTTTCTCTGCAGCTTTCGCCAGGAGGCAAATCTCCTTTTCCTTGAGCAAAGAGCTCGCACTTCCGTCCCCTAGTAGTTGCATTGGCATTCCGGTTGATTTACATGAGGGAGGGCTGAGAAGCAAATACTTAATCAAAACAATACTTCGTCAAAAAAACAGAATAGTACAAAATGCGTTTACATGGCAGAGTTCCTTTTCGAGCGGAAATGAATCGACGATATAAAGCTATTATTAATGGCGCACGTTGCGCTCGAGGCATGGGAACGGGGGCTCGCAGTCGCGGGATGCTTGTTGGCCGCATCCCAAAGAGTCACGGGCCGCCTATTTGAGACCCCTGACGTATGGGGTACTGCGACTTCAGGATCATCGTGACCTATTCAAGACCCGACTCCGCGGATCTCGTGCAACCTTGTGGCGGTGCTTTGTTGGGAAACTCGTGCAATCCGGAACGGCTCTTTGCCCCGTCATAAGGCGGATATCGCACTGCCCAAATCGCTAATCTCCGAAAACGGTCCGAGTATTAGTAGCGGGATCCCCAGAGCTGACAGAAAACGGTAACTCGAGAACTTCGAGCAATTTTTTCGTCGTCTGCAAACGCGTTCAGCTGGGAAGGACCGAGAGATAAGTGCAGCATCGATAACCCGATTGGAAAACCTCTTGGCGCTAGAGCCGTGGTCCGTTCTCTTTTTCTATTTATTTTTGTATTGCTTCACTGCGCGTATTTTTTTTTTTTTTAAGATTTTGTAGCCGGGAATGGAAAGAAGGAGAAATCGGCGCACCGGGAGTTATGATAAGGAGACATCGATCCTCGCGAAATCGTCGCGGAAACTCTTGACAGCGGAGCTATCGAGGAGGAATCATTTGGTGGAACTTTTCAGAGGCAAAGCAACAAACGAAACGCATTACGCTATTATCGTGTCATTTCTATACGGGTAAAGTGGCGTTAAGCAAAAAAAAAACAAAAACAAAAAACGTTCTTACGCAAAAAAAAATAAAGAATATGACGCTGCGCAGGTATAATCATCATTATCCTTTTTTTCCACCACAAATTCTGGTGACGTCTGTTCGACGTCGCACACGCAGTTAGATCTAAGATAACTCTTCGGCCAAATTTATGTGTCGCGTGACCCTGAATTGACGTTTATTGGGAAACGCGATGTTTACGAATCAACCCGACTCAATGGCAGCTTCCTGGCCACCCGCCAGGAGGGACGGCCATAAATGTGCGAAAACGTTCGTGACGTTTCGCACATTCCGGCAAATTCCGGAAACAAACATTCCCGTAAAAAAAAAAACGACTCAACTCAATGCCAGTCTTCCTGTCATTAAAAATTAATAATAAGGCTCGAGGCTAATTTAATCGCATCGTTTTTCTGTGCGAACAGTTAATTCTTTCGCAACTATTAACGTCACTAGGTACAACTAGGCCGCCATCGCGTTCCCCGATTACGATCTTTTTTTTTTTTTTTTCTTCCCCGAGGGAGCGGCAAGCTATGTTGGAAAACTGCATTCGAGCCTTTTCAAAGCTCGTTCGACGACGAGCAAGCTCACATAAGCGTGCGCAGCATCGTCGAAAGAGAAAGAGCAGCCCGTTTGATCGCTGGGACACGTTTAATACGCGATCCTATCGCCGACTCTCCATTCACGCTCACAAACGAGCGTCCCTGAAGGTAGGCCCGCCACCGCAGTCGCCGCCACAAAAACGGACGTAAATTTCTATTCAAGTTTGTTTTTTGCACGTTGTACATAACGTTTTCCACCGCAGCTTCCCTCATTAACGATACTTATTTCCTACTGTTTTTTTTTTCCTTTTCTTTGTTTTTTGTTAACGATAAAGTTTTTCATTTGGACATTTTTCCCTTTAATGTGATATCCCTCCTTTCAATCCTACTACATATGACTTTTAGATTCGTGTTCTTCCCGCTCTACTTACGTTCAAGAACGCCAAAAGAAAGAAAAAAATCTGAACGTATACGTTTTCTCGAATCTTATTAAATTTTCCTTTCCCTAATAATGGGTGAGCTAAAACGTGAAGAGAAAAACAAATCTCATTTACTCTTTGTGTCAAACTTGTTCACCGACTGCGTTCACCTATTTCGAACTACTCAATCGTCTTTCATCAGTTCCTTCGCTTTTTGTAGCCAATATTATTATTATTTCTTTGCCTGGTTCTTTCTGCTTCTTTCCCGAAAAGCTCAGAACTTGGGTCGTTTTGTCGGCGGCGGCTGGGTTCCGAGGTCGCGTTTTTCACACCGTTAAACACCGAGGCAATCTCCCCGGGCACCTAGGCAGTTACTCAAACCTTCTCTCTTTTTTTTTTTTACCTTAAAGGACAAAACATAAATAATAGGGACTTTGAGCAAGCCGCTTCCGAACTAGCGTTACCGTGGGCACGACTGCGCAAGCGCGATTCGTACCGGCGTGCCCCGTTCGTGGTGAGAGGAGAGGAAAGACATAGGTTAAATATAACAATGATTTAATAAATGGATATAACTAAGGGCTAGTGTGAAGTAGACCTCTTTTATTGACGTTCACACGAGAAAACTCGCCCGAAAACTGAAACATTTCTTTTCGACCTGAAAAAAATACAACTTTTATTGGCCGGCTTGACTGATGAGGCAGGGCTTCGCGGACCCCTCATTTGAGAACCACTGCTATAGGAAAACGCGCGTGCATTTTGTCCCTTCGCCGGAAAATGATATGGAGCACTTTTGTTATTTGGGTCGTACCGAATAGTATGTACCTTTATTAACATCGTAAAGGTGTAATTGCATTAGTTACAGCATTTTTCTTTACCACTGAAGTCTGAACGATGTTAAACTTCGCTATATTTCAGGCCCAAACCTCCGTTCCATGGCAGGTATATGTGAAAATGAGCGACAATTCTAAGCAAACTAACGATCGAAAGGAATGTAGAGTGTGTTCAAGGTTCGCTAGTATTCAGGTGGCGCTTATATATTGCTTATATGTTCGCCCTGTCACGATATGAAAATGAACCCGTCATGCATCTTTACGAGTGGTATTAAAAACATTCGAAGCTTAACGAATAAAGTATGTGGGCTATGAAAAGTGTGTCTTATTATTATTTTCTATGTCGGGCAGCTTTTATCGGGCACCTGTTCTCTGTGATCTCCCTATTTTCAAAGACTTCGATCGTGTGGATGATGTTTTGAACGCAAAACAAGCATCTTTGCACATATTCATGAACAGAAAGAATAAAGCGGTACCTATTTATAACAAATCGGACTATATTACCTGGCCTTCAATTTGTTTTGATCGTCTACATGCACAGTAAGTTACTGATCCGGTGTTACTGCGTAGTTCTTGCCGTCTCTCTTGGTTTTCCACATGCCCTTTGTTCCTTTGGCACGTATACATCCCCCATGCTGGAAACCGCCGGCTTAACACCCATCGAGCTTTATTTCTTTTATGGCCCGAGAACCTTTCTGGCATAATTAGCGGAAACGCTTTGTTTTTATTGTCTGCATTATCAGCAGTCTCATGTTTATGTTTCCACGTGCCGTCATGATTTCACGTGACGACGCATTGTCACGTGACGTCATGACATCACGTGACTCACGGTGTTACCTGACGTCATCAAGCCGCGTGGCGTACGTGACTTGACGTGACAATGCTACGCGTCATGATGTTGGTCACGTGGTGCGCTGCGTGATGTCAGAGTCGTATCGAGCGACGCCACGTCAATGGGGAATCCTTTGGCGGAGTGCCGGAAACGGCCCTCGTCGAAATGGAGCGTGGTCGACGGCGCGAAACCCGCCAAGTGTCCCAGTAACTGCCATCGCAGTAATAAAAACAAAGCGGTTTCGCTAATTATGCCAGAGAGGCTCTCGGGCGATAAAACGAATAAAGCTAGGTGGGTGTTACGCAGTGTTGGCAGAAACGCGTTACAAATAACGGCGTTACCGGTAACACGTTACTTTTTTCCTGAACGCGGTAACGTACTCGTTACTTTAGCAAAACAGTAACGGGTAACGTGCTTACCTTACTTATTTGAAGTAACGGACAAGGCACTTAAGTTACTCGCTAATTCTTCTTCCCAAAACATCAAGAAATTGCACTCCAATTTTTTTGTGTTTCCGGCGCCAAGGCGTAATTTTTTTTCTCGTTTTCCTTTGCGTTATTTTTTTTTTTTTTTTAGGTGAACCATGAAACCGAAAGAAAGATAAAGAAAGTATGTTGAGTTTCTGCATGAACGTAACAAAAAAGTAAAACGTGTTAATTCATAATTAAAAAGGTAACTCAAAAGTAACGTGCGCTACTTTTAATCGGTAACGGTAACGCGTTCCTTTTATTTTGAGGTAACGTAGGATGGTAAAGCGTTCCTTTTATTTGCAAATAATGAGGAACGTATTTTCTTTCTTCCTTTTCCGGTAATTCCTACAACACTGGCGTAAAGCCGGTCAAAGCACGGGCGTGAAATTAGGTGCAGCTACAAGCTTGAAACCTGAGTGCACAATTTTGGAAGTGTTCTTGAATTACCACAAGGCGGTGTCAGTTTGTGTGAAATAACACTGCATAAGACATTCGGGCAGGTACACCAACAACTGGGAACGACTCATGCATACACATGCAGCTTCGTCGTACCCTGGATTTCAAACTTGAACGCGCGATTTTTCAAATGTTCTTCAATTACCACGAGACAGTCCTAGTTTACGTTCAATAAAATTGTTTAACAGGTTCACAAAATGCTCTATTCTTAATACACCGCCATTGGTTCCGAAACGCTATGGAAGTATCTTCCGATGTGTAAGTCGTTTTAATACGAGACGCCTTAGCCGATTCTGCTGTGCGCGCTCGAACAGTTTCCGTTCGTTCGGTCCATCTGCTCCGAAATGGCACCTTAGCGTCTCCGACGTCATACCTCAGCTGTCGCGGTGTCCACCTTACGGGTCGGGTAAGTTTTTACCATTTTTTTATGTTCTTAGATTGGGGTTTTTCATTATGGAGACACCGAAGTTTGTCTGGCGACTTGGCCCAGAGATTAGATGGCCCAGGACGAATGGAGGACATTTGCAAACAAAGTAACAAAACAAAACCACCCAATATGCACACGATAGAACAAGACGACATCGCGGGAAAGTGCGTGAGATTTACTTAAATTCCTAATTCGCCGTTATTGAAACTCCATTTAAGTAATGTTGTTTTGCTTCAATTATAGCCCACAAATTTAATTGGATCTTCCCGCATTCCAACGTGACCTCGGTTGAGTGAGAACGAAACGCATCCGAACGACGCGGTCCAACAGAAAAGAAAAATTATGGAAAAAAACTAACAACGTGCCTCGGGAGAAAATTGCGTTAGCCGAATAGCCACGTCCAAGTCCAAGGCGCGCCGCGAAAGCCCCCGTACCGTTCGGCCCAGCCTGCAGATTTTGACATCTCTGCGCTCAAGTGGTCGCCCGGGAAGTTTCCAAAATGCTGCGGCGGAGTTCGTGGGACGTCTTGCCTCATGTCGCAAACCTAATCAAAATGCACTCCCTTAAAGGGGCCGTGAAACGATATTGAGTAGGAATGACCCTCACTTTACACAAGCTTACTGGCACCAAGTACGCCACGCAACTGACCAAGAAGCTTCTTTGAAATTTCTTTTTGCTTTTTTTTTTTTTTGCTTTCATGCTCGCGCCTTTGCTGCTGCCAAACTTGATAGTCTTTCCTCTCTTTTGCGAAGCGTACATGACGTGCTACGATATACGGTTCTAATTCAGAAACCTGTCTTGCCTGCAGCCTATCTTTTATAGGCCACTGGGGATTTGATCAGATGTACGGTATGCAACAAGCCGTATCACATAAAGCCTTGCTCCGATTAAACGGAGCCACCTAGAAAAACCAGTAGTGCTAGTTTTCGCAAAAACTTATGTTTGTCTTACGTGTAAAACCGGTGCGTCCCGCGGCGGGGCAGCTAACTCACGTGCGACCAGCCAAACATTTAATCTAGCTGCCGCCATCGCAGAACTGAATCGTAAACTAGATTTATTAATGCCACTTACAGAGCAACTAAACAACGTCAAACACGCAGCGCAAATATGTCCGACCAATTTTATAAAATCCTAAGGCATCTTGACTACCAAGATTAGGAAATCCCACAATTTCGAAAAAGGCATGAACGGGTAGAGAGCGGGATGCCTGATGGGAAGCTGCGTCAGCGTGAAACGATTTTCCTATTTCTTCCTCCTTAGCTTTAATCCTCAACTCAAATGCGATTGTGAAATCACGTCGTCGTGACATGTCTTCGGCAACCGGTGCAATAACTCCTAGCTTCAGCGTGTTTTTTATGCACACCATAGAACTTGTCATTCTCCAGTGACGATAAGTTCCATCAGGGCACTTATTGGCCACGAACGCGAATCCAAATATTCGTCGACGGATTGGATTGTTGACGAGCGCATACGTCCGAGTGACGCAGTTCTCGTGTCCATGCGTGAGCTGGGCTCGGCGGACGTCAGTTTGGAACAGCTGACGCGCTTTGGGAACCGCGGATGTATCATAGTGAAAGGCGGAGAGCTTTCGAAGGAAAGTAGGTAAAAATAGTCCGCTATTTTCAAATGTTCTAACCGAAAAGCTGGCTTTGACTTATCTACCCTCTTTCTCTTGGCCAACTAAACGATATGCGATCAGTAAAGTCCCCATTTAAAATCATTCATCCCAGCCCAAAAATTCGGTTCATGGCCCCTTTAATGCTGGCACGAACTATACGTCTTGAGCTGCGCAGCATTAAAAAGAACCCAGTGAATTCACGGCGTACCTTTCAGTGAGCGTGAGAACCTTCTTACGAAAGTCAAACGAAGTGAGCTGATTCGTTCTGTAAGCCGAGTCCAGTGATCGAGATGTCGAAGCTTGTCATATGCTCCCCATCGAGATAAGGTACCAGCTATAGAACAATAGGCAAAAAGAACGCCATCTAGTGTAATTCATGATCAATGATCATATGTCCTCATATGGGTTTGTTCCCGGACCACGATTTTCGCCCGAAAAAAGCAATAGTCCCGGCAAGCTAAGTCGTAGAACTAAAATAAGATCACTGCTGCAGTCCAGTACGAACCCTTCACAGGACGTCTTCGAGAGATACCGTTCATTGACCTAGATGCTCCCAGTTCCCTGCTTGAGTGGACCGCAAAGGTCCCGGCCCCCCCCCCCCCCCTTGCGACCTCGTTGCTGACAATTCCTTTTCCTGAATTGGCGGCCGTCGTTCTTTTCTTCTTTGATCCGAAACTACCAGCAACCCATTGAGTGTACAAATAAACTGCCCTAATCATGAAAACCGAGTTAAATGCAGATGCGCCGCGTCCACAACTGGGAAATATGATAAACCACCACCAATATGGCGGCTCCTAATGGCATGATGATGATAGCTGGCAAGGATTTCGCATATGGCCTATTATTGTGCGATTGGGAAGCCAAACAATGAGGGACGAGTGGCTGAGAAAAGAGGACCTTGCTAAAGGAGAGCAGCAGGAACACATACACAGATTGTAGTAAT
>JABSTQ010001490.1:0-25782 GCA_013358835.2 Ixodes persulcatus | reverse complement strand
GGCGGGGAAGGTCCGGTGACCTCAGGGGCGGGGGGGGGGGGGGGGGCTCACGTGACCTCGGGTGGTCACATGACCAGGGGGGTCACGTCACCTGGTGGGCCATGTGGACCTGGGGTCACGTGACCTGGGGGTCACGTGACCTGGGCGGTCACGAGACCTTGGGGGGTCGCGTAACCTTGGGGGTCACGTGACCTTGGGGTCACGTGACCTTGCGGTTATGCCGACGCCACTCAAGCCGGAAATGGGCGCCTAAGAGCTGCGCCCTAAAATCAATTGTAGAAACGTTATATAACCGAAACTAACCTGCAATTTTACTGGTCCGCAGTCTTGGTGTGATGTCAGATGTTGTATAAACATCACCCCCTGGGCAGGTAAAGCCAGTTTCGCCCAGCGTCAGAAGCTGTCAGAAGGCCGTCGTGATCCTCCGTGGGAAATAACGGACTACGATTCATCAAGCTTGTATTAGTCAAGGAATAGCCATCAAATGTTTTAAAATTTTCAGCACGAGAATTGAGACGATATGCCGCGCGCATTCGATCCGCCGGCATCACCTCATAGGGGGCCTCCCGTGGGGTTGTGTTTAGGGTGCCTACATGTCTGTCCTGTCTCAGGGTGAAGACATCCATTGTTGCACTGAATGTGCCAGCGCGTGACGCTCTCGCGCACTCGGTGCGTGACTTGGGCGATAAAATGGCGTCTATGGATTAGCCAAAGCTGCGCGCTCGAGCTGAGTGACACCGTATTGCGCGCACTTCAAGATGCATAAAAAGACGATTGGGCGTGAAAATGGCTGAGATGTCACCACTCAAGCAAAAGCGCGGCCGACATGTGGGCCCAGATATTGCTTCGAAGCAGAATGGCGTGGAAGGGTTTATTTTCTAGCAAGGTGTGAACTGTTTCCTAGCACGATGTGAATTCTTGGAGCCAGCGTTCGCGTCGGACTGCTCAGACGATTTTCAAAACCACAGACCTCAATATCACTGCAAATGACCTCAGCATTTTCGGTTACTGGAGATTCGGCTGCGCAGCGTCATGTTCCGGTGACGATTATTACAGGTGGAAGAAAACGACAGGAAGGGAACGAGTGCTTTCCGAAAACAGGGCGAGCGGGAGAAAACAAGCAGCGGCGAAAGCCAGGGTCAAGCCGAGACGCACGGTGACGAGCAGAGCTCACAGGGGGACCAGCCGCTTCGGTCGGCGACGGCTGCTACGAACAGCTCCAGGGGAAGTACGAGACACCGAAATCTGCATCATCACTTAAAGCAGCGACGCTCCGCAAGACGCCGAGTGGAAAGACTTGGTCTTAAAAAAAAGGACGGTACCGGGAACGGGTTATGAGCGTTATGATGTCACTTTAACTGCTGTCAGTGTTTTCCTTTACTATTGCTAATTCGTTTGCTATTGCTTTACTTCTAACATATTCATATCGTCAGTTTTGTAAATATATTATTTCTTTTTGATGCTATCATGGATGTCGTTTCTCTCTCTTCCCGACTGACAATGACAATTTTGCGAGCCTGCCAGGATTCCAGTAATCCACTGGCTTGATCTTGTTGGTCCGGAGTAGAGAATTCGCGCCCATGACTGGGGCCAAGGTTGTAGAGCTTGATAAATTGATGGTGAATGGAAGGGGACTAGGATACTCTTAAGAGGAGCTTAAGATCTGCGTCGAGTGGTAGAAAAATATTCAAAGAGAAGAAAGGATGCAGGCACGCGAGGCGGCAAGAGAAGAGCATGCGGCGCAAGAACGCCCATGTCAAGCGGATTGTGTCCGACTGGATGAGGAACGGGAAGTGCTACAACTCAGAATCACGGCCCAAGAAAGAGGAAATTGCGAAGCACAAGGCGAAGGGGAAGGAGTCGGTCCGGCTGTACAAAGTCATAGGGCCAGTCCACACAAACTGATACCTCAGTATAACGAGACGCGCGACGATATCGACGCGTATCTGCACAGGTTTGATCGTACAGCCACCGGCCTCGGTTGGCCACAGGACAAGTTGGCAACCAATTAAAGTTTGTTTCGAACAGGAGAAGCCCTGACTGTGGTCGGTTGCATGACCACTGTGGATGCGATGGATTAAACAAAGATGAAACTGGCGCTGCTTCAAAGATTCCTGTATACGAAAGAAGGTTATCGCGAAAGATTCCTAGAGACAAAGTCCGGGGACGGGAAACAATAAAACAATTTACAGCCAGTTTGACGGGGTATTTCAATAGGCGGATCAAAGTATCATGAATCGAAAAGACTTTCGAAGTGTTCCGGGAAAAAAGCCTAATGGGGTCGTTTGTGACAACTTGCTCTAGTAAGCTGATTGCATTTTTTTAGGAAAGAGACTGCTCGACCCTAGATGATTTAGCTGATAAAGCCGTCGGGTTCTTGGAGTCGCAGTCCCAACCGAGCGCTTTAAAATTGAAGATAGAGGAACCAAACCTGAAGACCAGTTCCGGGACAGTCCCTAACGTGTTAGAGAATGGACCTCTTGGCGAATATGTGCTGCCACCTAGACACGCGAATCGGTTCGAGACTAGGTGACTGGAAAACAACGCGCGCCTAAGGCATCTCCCACCCGTTCCACACCCAAAACGTCAGCTACATCCTGTTCACCCCTTGAGGCGATGTGACCTAGATACGGCTCCCCCAAGCTCACCTTTGTCCCCATCGTGCGTAATCTTCCGCCCCGAGGTCGACACAACGAAACCGCTCAAAGGCGAGAAGTGCAAGATGGCGGATTGTTTGGAACTAGATACTCTCGAACCCAGGCGCATGAAATACTCCGCGCACGCGCACCGCGTATTTCTACAAAAGGTCCATTGTAGGAGAAGTGAAAAAATAAACTCACTCACACTGAAAATGCACGCACACCAGGAAAACGGTCACTCACGTCGCGCTGACTTACAACTCAATTGCATTTTCGTCTTCTTTCTTTTTCTTTTACCCGTATTAAATTTGTCATGTCTCACTTCGTTCTCTTCTGTACACAACAAATACATGGGTTGCACGTGACGTCATATCCTTCCTCCTTTCTGGTGGCCAAACCTGCTGTTATACTTCGTTTCACCTTATGTGCGAGCGAAGGCAAAGCTTGAAGAGCGAGCACGAAAGCTCCGTGCCTTCAGGCTTTGCTCGAGCGCGCGAGCTGGGCAGAAACGCAAAAAGCGCTGGTCTCGCGTTTCTAGCTTTGGCTTCGCTCGCAGATAAAGTGAATATAATGAAGCTGTGCTCACTCGTTTCCACTCGCTCGCGACGCTCGTGTACTGCTCGTAGAATATGCACAATAAAGACTACGCTCGAGGAAGTTCGGCCACCAGAAAGGAGGACCAAATTACGTCAGTGCAACCTATGTAGAGCAATGTCTATCGCACATTACCTTCGAGAGTCAAGATATAACAATTCTTTTTCAGTAAGCGTTATGAATGGACTACTAACACAGGTGTCACTCCTTTTTGTAATGTTATCTGCCTCTATTATCTCACGTGTTAATTGGTGATGGTTCTTTCCAATTACGGTGCTATTTTTGAAGTCCGGAGTGCACCCACAGTCACGGCAGTGAATGCCCAAAAGTCCTGAGTTTTCTAATCGGGTGTTGTTGTTATTTTCCCTTAATCTGCCATTTATGTATCGTCCAGTTTGTCTTATGTACTGTTTACCGCATGAAAGGGGAAAGGAATAAATCCCTCCTTCTGAGCAGGGTATGTATGGGGTTCTATGCTTTTTAGTGCAGCCGGTATTAGTTTTTGGCATGGCGTTAACTTTTTTACATAGACCTGAGAGTTTGATGGGGCGGAAAGGACTACATCGATATTTGCGCGATTCCCAATCTTCTTCAGGTTATGAGAAATGTTATGACTGTAGGGGATAACTACCGGTCTTTGGTTAGTGTATCTGTCGCGTGGCATACGGGATGTGATTTGACCTTTTTTAATCTGTTTAAGGAGACTTTCGGCGACTGAAGTTAATAGATGTGAAGGATATCCCGCACTTAGTATCCTAGATACTTGTCCTGCGAAGATTGTTAGGCCTGATGTGCGGGCAGGACTGGAAAATAGAGTTTTTTAAGCACTGATTGACGATGCCTCTCTTTACCAATTTAGAATGCGAATCGAATCGAGAATTTCGAATCGACAATGCGAATCGAATCGAGAATAGAATCGAGAATTTTTCTCGATTGACATGAAGGACCTATATTATGTTTTATCTCAAGTACGCCTCTTAGAGTGCATTGAAGACAGCATTAACTCGTATGGTGTCATGGCTTTCCAGAACACCTCAGGACGTTCCCAAAGCAACTTTCTTGTTTTGCTCAGGTTTTACCTCAGGTCTACCTTTGCGTCTTGGAACGGTAACACACACCTTTAAAAAAAGGGAGTCTGCATCGGATCCTGCATTGCGCCAATTCTCAATGATTAATTTCTAGCATACCACGACAGACTGCTTCAAAAGAGCTTAGATTCCTCGACTGTGGTAAAGGTGTTTCGCTACGTTGATGACTATCCTGGACACCAACAAAAAAGACCTCCCGATTCATGTGCCCAATGTGCTCGTCAAGTTTAAAACATGTTTAAACCCTTTGGAGATTACACACGAGCTACCAGAGCTAGGATCCTTACGATTTCTGGACCTAAGACTGTCTCTTCAACCCCGTCATGTCTGTTGGTCGTATGAGCCGAGAGGGAAAAAACCACTCCTCAATTATAATTCGGCGCATTCTAAATTGGTAAAGAGAGGCATAGTCAATCAGTGCTTAAAACAACTTTATTTTCAAGTCCTGCCCGCATTCAGGCCTAACAATCTTCGCAGGACAAGTATCTAGGATACTAAGTTCGGGATATCCTTCACATCTATTAACTTCAGTCGCCGAAAGTCTTCTTAAACAGATTAAAAAAATGAAAGTCGTTTACAACTCCCTGTAACGCCGAATTAGAGCGCAGCTCTTGAGGAGGGGGGAAGGCGCAGAGGGGGGGGGGGGGTCACGTGACCTCGGAGGGAGGTCACGTGACCTGGGGGGTCACGTGACCTAGAGGGCCACGTGACCTGGGGGATCACGTGAACTCAGAAGGAGGTCACGTGGCCTGGGGTCACGTGACCTCGGGGGTCACATGACCTGGGGGGGTCACGTGACCTTGGGGGGTCACGTGACCTTGCGGTTACGCCGACGCCGACGCCGACGCCGACGCCGCTCAAGCCGGAAACGGGCACCTAAGAGCTGCGCTCTAAAAGGTCAAATCACATCCCGCAAGCCACGCGACAGATACAGTAACCAAAGACCGGTAGTCATCCCCTACAGTCATAACATTTTCATAACCTGAAGAAGATTGGGAATCGCGCAAATATCGATGTAGTCCTTTCCGCCCCCATCAAACTCTCAGGTCTATGTAAAAAAGTTAACGCCATACCAAAAACTAATACCGGCTGCACTAAAAATCATAAAACCCCATAGATACCCTGCTCAGAAGGAGGGATTTATTCCTTTCCCCTTTCATGCGGCAAACAGTACATAGGACAAACTGGAAGATGCATAAATGACAGATTAAGGGAACATAACAACACCCGATTAGCAATCTCAGGACTTTTGGGCATTCACTGCCGTGACTGTGGGTGCACTGCGGACTTCAAAAATAGCACCGTAATTGGAAAGAACCATCACCAATTAACACGTGAGATAATAGAGGCAGATAACATTACAAAAAGGAGTGACACCTGTGTCAGTAGTACATCCATAACGCTTACTGAAAAAGAATTGTTATATCTTGACTCTCGAAGGTAATGTGCGATAGACACTGCTATTTGTTGTGTGCAGAAGAGAACGAAGTGAGACATAAGAAATGTAATACGGGTAAAAGAAAAAGAAAGAAGACGAAAATACATTTGAGTTGTAAGTCAGCGCGACGTGAGTGACCGTTTTTCTGGTGTGCGTGCATTTTCAGTGTGAGTGAGTTTACTTTTGCGCTTCTCCTACAAATAGAATATCCAAATCGCCCAAGCATTCATTCTAAGTGTTAGAGAAGATGTTTTTTGTGCAATAAGGTAGGACAGAGAGCAGAGAATTGCCAGGATCGCAATCAACATTATAGATAATCGACATGTTGGCACTGCGGCCAGATGGGACACAAGGCGGACAGATGCACTTTGAGGGCTGGCGATAAATCACAGGTTTTTTGCCTGCGTACAACCTCCGATGAAGATGAAATGGAAAGCCAACCAGAGAAGACCTAGCTCACATTAAGAAATGGCGACAAAATACCAGCGGTTAATGCAGCGGTAGGGAGACCATCCACGTTTCTGGTGAATGACAAGCCGGTGGTTGAAGGCCGCATTGGCGAGCGAAAAGTTACGGTATTATGGGACACTGGCTGCAATGCAGTAGGCTTAAGAAATCACTTGGTGCCCGTATGGTGTTACACTGGAAACTGTAGCCCCGCATATCTACTATACTCTGTTTCACCTTATGATGTACCGCGGGAAAGGCTACAAGCGCTAGCTTCTTGCTCTAGGGCACATCTCGGCGGCACAAGCTCTCGTGCGTTAAGAGCAGCTCCCAACGTTATGAGCTCGCGCTTCTAGCCTTCTCTGCGGTACAACATAAGGTGAAACGGAGTATAGACCGAACAGTGAAATAATTACCTGAGGTGGAGATTGTGATCAACACACCTTTCTGGCAGGAAACGTCGTAGCGAAGTGTCTTGATAATCCCCTATACGACTTAGTGCTCGGCGACTTTCCACAAGTGAGAAATCCTAACGATCCGAACCCATATTGGGAAAGTGATGAACAGCGAAGGGAGGAGATTAAGTAACCAACAGTCCAGGGTGTTGGCCACCAGCTCAACAAGAAAAACAAGGTACCAGAGAGGAAGGACCAAAAGGAAGCCTTATGTGACGACTCGGAAAAGACTGATTTGGGATTGACAATTCCGCCTTCAAGTATTGCTGAACTTGAGAGACAAGAAAGAATAAGAACGAGAACAAAACTGAACCTCCACTGAATGTGCCACAAGTTCTGATCCTCGAGACGACAGTAGAGAAGCTCTCGACGGAGCAGAGGAACGATGCGTCCTTGAGGGAATGTTTCGACAAGGTTAGAAAGGGGGTAATGAATCGCAAGTGTCGTACAAAGTACAAGAGGCTGATCAAGAACAACCTGTACTTTCGGAGCGGTATGTTTTCCACCGGGACGATTATCGAGCAGCTGGCTCTTCCAGCAATATACCGACCAACTGTTATGGCAATAGCACATGATGGTATCATGTCAGGCCAGCAATGCATGAAGAACACGCTCGCGCTAACGGCCGAAGAGTTCGTTTGGCCGGGCATGCAGAGTGACATCAAGAGGTACGTGCGTTCCCGTGATGTACGCCAGCGCACAAGTCAAAAGGCAGAGTTGGCAAAGCGCCTCTTGGGACAGTGCCTAGCGTTGAGAAACCATTCAAGAGAGTGACGATCGACATCAACGGTCCGATGAACCCAAGCTGCGAGTTCGGGCCACCGATATATCATGACAGTGGTGGACGTTGTCACGATGTAACGGCATGCTATTCCATTAAGAAGCATCAGCTCGAAGAAGGTGGCGGAAACCTTGGTAGAAATGTTCTCTAGGTATGAAACTCCTAATGAAGTCCTCAGCTATGGAGATTCCGGATTCAAGTCCGACCTGATGAAAGAGGTAAGCCGGCTGCTGTCCATGAAGCATCGCATGTCCACACACTCACATACGATGGGGAACGGACTGGTGGAAAGATTCAATGGAATCATCAAAAAGATTACGAGAAGGATCTGTCAAGAGTGGAGCACATACTTACCGGCACTTCTGTTCGCCTACAGAGAAGTGTTCACCATTAGACCTACCATACGGCCGAAAGGTTCGCAGACCTTTAGCCATTAGGAGATCTGGTCTGACGAGGCGCTTGAAGACGACGTGACGACGTCTTACGGTCACGTACTGGAGCTATGAGAGAGTCTATAAAGAAGATGTTAGTTGGCTCACCGCGTCTTGAAAGAAGCCAAGATCAAGTATAAGGAGCACTATGACAAAAAGAGCGTCAAAGATCCGCTGAAAGAAGGGAAGTTGGCACTCATTCTCCCACCAAGCGACTACAACATTACATGCCAGGAACAACACCAGCTTCAACGAGCTAATAAGTAAGAAAAAAGCAATACACCCCACACCGCCTTGAACGGAGAATCTTATTTTTACCCAGAGTTATGTTGGGAGTTGTAAGGCATTGGAACGTTGGACATATGCACACTTGATCAACTACAATCTTAAAATGTGTACATTGAATGGCTTCCAGGACACTTCTGAGGTCTGCATGCGCTGCTATTGCGCAAGAAGCAACTGTGCTCTTTGGGCCTTGATAAGAGCTTCTACCGATGGATAGAAAATTATCTTTTTGAAAGAAAGCAATGGCGTAGTCATTAACAGTGCAAAATTTGAATTTGTTGCTGTGACATCTGGCGTTCCGCAGGGGCCAGTCTTAGGGCCTTTTTTATTCCTTGTTTTTATAAATGACATAGCTGTAGGTATTGACTCGCCTGTGAGGCCGTTCGCAGATGATTGCGTTATATATCGTAGAGTAGAACATTTACGTGATTCTGCTCTTTACAATCTGATTTACATAAAATATCCAGTTGGTGTGGGACGTGGGAATTAAGTCTCAATGCTGACAAGTGTCTCCACGTCACTTTCGGGAAAAAACGCGACACCATCTTATCGTGTTATTCTATTAATCATCGACATTTACATAGAAACATGCATGTGAAGTATCTTGGAGCCAATTTATCAAGCGATCTTTCTTTTAATGCTCACATAACACAATCTGTACAAAAGGCTGGTAGAATGTTAAATTTTATTAACCGAAATCTACGCAGTGCTTCCAAAGAGCTAAAATAAATTGCTTACTGCTGCTTGGTAAGAGTGATGCTTGGATATGCGCGTGTTCTGTGGGACCCGCACCAAGCGTACCTTGCCATTAAAATGGAAAAAATTTAAAACCGTGCTTCAAGGTTTGTATCGGGAAAGTACAATAGATCATCCAGTATGACAGAAATTAAACTTGAGATTGGTTGGGAACTATTGGATTTAAGGAGAAAAAAATTTTATTTAAAGTTTTTATTTTCTATATTTAGTAACTTAACTAGAATTGATAAGTATAAATATCTTGAATTACCGAACTATATTTCAAACAGAATAGACCATTGTAACAAGATCAAAGAAATATTTGGCCGAACTCATTACAAAAAAAAAAAAAACTCATTTTTTCCTTGTACAATAACGGACTGGAATTCATTGCCTGTATCTGCATTTACTACAAATGACGTAGGATATTTTTTTCAGTATCCTATATTTTGAAATATTAAAGAGTCTGTGTGTGTCCTTTTATTTAACAGTATTGTTTTTATACTGTATTTATGTTCGTGATTAAGTGTTTTATTTTGTGTTTCCCTACTATAATGCTTCGGCGCTGCAGGTTGTTTTTGTAAATGTGAATAAAGAGCGTGTGTTGGTTGAAATACCCGCGCGTGATGGCTTTAACTAGTTGATTGGGAATTACTATTTTCCTCTGCTTTTGGATAAGAGAGCGTTTATTGAACACTTTGGAGTAAATCAAGAAAATATAGACTTCGATAAGTTTCGCGTTCAAGTTTACGACGATTTTCATCTGCCAGGAATAGAGTGGTCATCTGGCATAATTTCTTCTACAACAAGAGTGACTTCGGTAAAGGCTTACTGGGTACTTTCCTTTCGAAGCTTTTGTTCTTAATTTTCGTCAAGATAAGCCAATTTTCTATAGTCCTGGTAATTTGCTGGACATGTACTGATCAAATGCTCCGCTTGATATTACAACGCCTCCATTGATCGCATTAGTTAACGTTGATAGTGTGGGGGTCGCTCTATATTAATCGCCACCTGATCGGTTTGTGCTTCGCTCGTCTCCTTGGTAGTAACACAGCACACCGAGAGGACAGCGAATGCGTTTACTGTACTTCCAGTTGCCCGTCCTCACAAGCCGAGAGTCCGGGCCCTCCGACCCTGATTGTCGGCTGTCGTTCAGAGCTCGCAGTTGGAGTGCTTCTTAAGGCCGGCGGATTGTCCTTCCCACGCCAGCGCTGCGTAGGCTATCTGTCCCGGGCTATCATAGCCCGAGTCTCGGTGCGGAACCACTCCGGGATCGTCATGGCCCAGGCTGGTATGGCCAGGGCTCGCCGTCCTCACCGGTCTTGGTTCGAACCTCGGTTTTTGATCGCTCCGGGGATCGCCATGGGTCATACCGGTTCCATCGTTCTTGCCCGGTTCCAGCCTCGCGCAGCAGGCTCTATGAGGCGCCAACTCGTGTATCTTCGGCCAAACGCCTGTCACGTGTCCTCCGCCCCGTCGTCTTCAACCCTCGTCTCCCACAATAGCTATCACCCTCCTTTCACTACAAAATTTTACTTAACATGCAGGCAACGTGTAAGTGATAATTCAGTTGCGTACTCGTATTCCCGAGGGAATTATATTGAAATATATAAAGGTATGACTTGTCTGGTATCTTAAATAAAAACACGGTCGACGCGGCTACCGATAAATTAACCTCTGTTGTTAAGGACGCACTATACTCTGTTTCACCTTGTGTTGTACCGCAGGAAAGGCTACAAGCGCGAACTCCTTGCTCTATGGAACACCTCGGCGGCACAAGCTCTCGTGCACCAAGGGCAGCTGCCAACGCTATGAGCTCGCGCTTCTAGCCTTCGCTGCGGTACAACATCAGGTGAAACGGAGTATAGATGCATTTGTCTCGAAACGGCTTGCGCAGTTCTTCCATTTTTTAAGTTGGTTTTCGAAAAAATATGAAGAATGCCTCACGAAAAGGCTAGACTGTCACCGCATGTTTAAAAAGACAGCGTCGCAACTATTGTTTGGACAGTTCAGTATATACCTTTATCTAGTAAAATATATTTTCGAAAAAGACAACCATATGCATTTAATCGGAAAAGAATTCTGGCGCTTTAGTAAACAACATTCACTTGGGCCGATTTCACCTCTCGCCAGCCCCCCGCCCCCCCCCCCCCCAAGTAAGCGTTGAAAGAGGGGCCAAGGGGCATAAATCGGGTAAGGGGGTAGAGCGAGGCGATCGCCCCAGTCCCAGACCAGCCTCCTTATAGTGCCCAGGCATTTCTGGAAGGAATAATAAAACATTCGGAGGAAAAAATATCCCTATCCTTCACTACACTCACCCCCCCTCCCCCTCTCTATCTCATACATTCTCTATGGCACTTCCTGACCCCTAGTTTGTGTTCGTGTGTGTCTGTTGTTCGTACCCGTTTTTATTTCAATTCCCCGGTTTCTTGTTTCCCGCTATCCCGTCGCCCTCTTATCTCTCAAGCAATACCGACATAACCGCCCACACCGCCTCCCGGTCACTCCGGCAATGTTCTCTACAGTGGCGGAAATATCACAATGTGCAATCTTCGCTTCCATTCCAAGGCCAAGATTTTCACCTCAAATCATCCCTTCCCAAAGCTTTGAAACGTCACTTTGTTGTCATTGATGACTGCCACACACCACAATCTTGCGACGAAAAAGTTCAGAGTATTCACATCCCGCCTAAGGACAATCTAGACAGCATTGACTCTGATTGACCCTAACGCGGCGTAGGGATGTAGGGACACGCGGGCGCGACGTCATCAGTGCAGCTGTTCGATCGGCTGGCCCCACGGTGTTTTTCGCGTGCGCTCCGATGAAGTTCGCTACGACCTTGTGCTTCACAATCTCGCTATAGACCTTTCCAGCGGCAGTCTCGAACGAAGCGATTTACAGCGGACGTCCCTGGTTTTGAGAGGGTACGTCAGTGTTGCCCGACTGCGCTGAGCTGTGGGTTTTCTAGTCAGTGGGCTGTGGCAGCCTGCTTAGGAGCTCTTCCCGACGCTGGTGGAGGCTAAATTGACGCGTTCTATTTTTTTTTGTGTTCTATGGCAAATAAAATTTCTCGGGGTTTTGAAGAATACATTGTAGTATTTGTTTGGGAACAAAAACGAAGAAATTAAAGCTGTTTTGGTGAGTCCGTGCGCGACAGAACAAATGCAACTCGAAAATCTGTTTCATTTTATGTTGATCTTTTTACGGCACCATACACTCAGCCGTGTCAATTTACAAAGGTCTTAGCCGTCGAAAATATTTGACCACACACGATATCTGAACTGCATGGATATTCCCCACCCGCAATATGAAATTCAACGAGTATCATCAATCGAACAACATATATTATATGTACCCCACGGTGCCGCGTTATCCGAACAGGACTTCATAAAGGTCTCAAATAACACAGCGTGTCCAACATACAGTGTCGACGATCGACGATAGTCACCTCGCAACAATCGGACGGAATCCGTTGTGTTTTGGGGAACATCTAGAAGAAAGCTGCTTTTTTGCACACCTTCAAAGCAAATGAACGAACGTGTCTATTCCGTCCCCACACCCCGGACCAGACCCTATCAGCTATTTTTGCGAAGACCCGGCACAAAGCCGGGAAGGCTTTTTGGAGACTACCCTTAGCAAAAAGTCGTTAAAAATCAGTATACTAAAAGTGCACTGAAGTATACTACAAGTGAACTTTCAGTGTGGTCTTCGTACTGATTGTAAACTTTAAGTGTACTTAAAGTGTACTTCTAGTAACAATGGTGGTAGACTGAAAGTATACTCGTCCTTACAAAACTAGTACATGTAGTAGAATCGTAGTGCCCGCGGTAACAAGTAGTTCAAAATCAGTATACAGGAAGTGCACTTAAGTATAGTAAAGTTCTACTTTGAGTGCTTGCGGTCTGCGTACTCAAATTATAGTAACGGGTATATATATATATATATATATATATATATATATATATATAGTGCGATTTTTTAAGACCAACACATTAAAAACGCGATAGATATCCCGATGCCGTTTTCACAGGATATTTGTAGCCTCGGCGGACATTAGATGAGTAAACAAACCTCACAGTGCGTTGTCTAATTAACATTTTTAATTGACAGTGTAATTGACCATGATGAATTTTCAATTTTAAAGGGGCTATGAATAAACTCTCGCCCAACCGAAACAGTTTGCGAAAAGACGACGAGTTTTGGGTTATTCATAGCTCAAAGTCTGCCTTCCGTCGCCTGATCAAAAAACAGCGCGCTGGACAGAGTGCTGGATGTTATGCTTGCGTAGTCACTTCAGACGCACCGTTTGAAGTATGATGCTGGAGCATCCACGAAAAGCACGCTGTCAAAAGTGTGCAAGTTTGTTCATGCTGAATCCGACAGCACTTTATAAGGGTTGTAACTTCACTAGAAAATAAATAATGCATGGAACTCCAATATCAGAAGTTCTCACTAACACAAACACACATGCCATTAGCGACGTCAAAACCGCTAAGTCACTCTCTATTTTCCCCGCCCCTGCCGCGCGTGGTTCTTGAATTGGGGAAAGAAAGTGAAAAATTTGATAAAGAAATATCTCGTGTTTCGTGAATAGTTTTGATTGGGTTTCGCTCTAATAATGACTGCCTCTAAAACAGCAATAGAAAAAAAGGTAATTTACGGATTTCAGTTAATTAATAAAAATGTTGCCACGGTTATCCACCCATGTAATGCCCGCTGAGTCGCACGACACACTGAAGACTGCATCAACGTGGCAGCAAGCCCCCCCTTTTTTTTTTTTTCTAACAACCTGTTGATTAAAACATATCACCGGGTATACTGCTGACATAATGTCGCAAAAAAAATGCAGAGACCACGTGGTCCAAAAGTTCCCTGGCGAAACGACCGGCACTGGCACTGTCAGAGCATACTTACGTCGCAAATGCAGCATGGACTATAGCCCTAAAAAAAGCACAAATAGAAAAGTTAGCTACATTGTACGCCACGGAAAGTAGCGTTATCTAACTTTCAATAATTATTTTAGCTAGTCATTTCTACTATATTTATCAATTGAAAAGTCTACTTTTATTGCAAAGCTAGCTTTTATTTTCCCTGAACTGTATTTGTTACCTTTATTGAAGAATAAAAGTTTACTGTAAAAAAATGTTAGCACTATTCGGAAGCTAGACGATCGAGGGCAATCGCACCAAGTGTTTGATGCTGCTGATGCAAAAGCATGCGCGTGTCTTGGTTTTCAAAGTGCACCGCCACTTGCGTGCTGCCTCATATGCTAGAACAAATAACGTATAGAGGAGAATCCAGTGTTTTTGTAATGCAGGTCTCAGCTCACAATACGCTGTTTCCGGTATCTGCATCCACAGCAAGCAAAAGGACAGGAGGCAAAGGAAACCACGGCTAATAACGGGGACATAAGATGCTCCACCTTGCATAGTCACATGCAACTTCTGAACCGCATAAGCGAAATGGTGTTATGAATGGAAGCTCGCTCTGAAATTGGCTGGAGAAATTGGCGCCTTCATGTGACAACCTCAAGCTTTCACCGAAAGTGTTTCATTGTGTAGATTTATCTTACAAAACTCTAAGACATCTCAATTCACGTGAAAAGAACTTGACAATTGCAACAACGAACACGCCAACACAGTGGATCGAGAGTTCCACGCTGTAAAAAATCGACGTAAATATTACGTGTCTTTCTCAAGCCAAAAAAAAAAAAAAATCGGGCACGCTCATTGTTGCAAAATACGAGGTTATAATAATAGCTTTATTTCCAACAATGAGGTACAGTGTTGGTGGGGGCTTGGGAAAAAAGCTGTTAAAACAGCTTGACTGGTCCCGAGCCCCCAAAAGTCAGCAGCGGAAAAATATATTTAACAGAAAAATCAAATGATACATCAACAAGATGTTCAAAACAGGAAAGTCACAATTGCAATAGTATAGATATAACAAAAAATTAGCATATAAACATACCACTCACATTTGATCAGTTTGGCTAAGACTTATTATGTTCCTAAGGTTATCTGCAGACATATTTTCAAGCTCGATGTGTTGCGCACAAAAGTAGTTGAGGGTGGTTGGAAGAGTAAATGCAGTGGTTTGAAGGCCATAATTAGTTCTGAAAAATGGGACTACCCAAGGTTCCCTGACTCTCGTTGGATATGCATATACTTTTTCTTTTAAGTCAGCTAAGCTTACAAGATGTCGTACATTCATACTAATTTCAGCTTTATATTTGACACATAGGCGATATCGATACATGTTAAAAATTTTTACTACATCTAGCTGGCTAAATAATTTTTCCGTTGGAAATTCCGGTGAAACATTGCAAATGCTTCGTAGAATCTTTTTTTGTAATAAAAATATCTTTTGTAGATTTGTATGAGTGGTTGTTCCCCAAATTAAATGGCCGTAATTAATTTGTGAGTAAAATAGCGAGTTATATATTAGCAACTTTATTCTAAAAGGCAAAATATCTTTGTGACGATACGCTAGGCCAACAATGCTTGACAGTTTTGATGTAACAAAATTTACATGAGCATCCCATGACATGTTCTCTGAAAAAAAGACACCTAAAGTTTTAAATGCTTGTACCACTTCTATTTTAGAAGAATCGAACATTATATCCTCGTCTATGTTAACAATTTTACCCTTCGGACGAAACAAAACAGCCTTTGTCTTATTCACATTTATTTTTAACCCATTATACCTACTCCATGTATTTAACTTTGCTAGCGTAACGTTTGCGTTCTCAATGAGTTCTGCGGGGCTATCTCCATGAAACAACATGCTCGTGTCGTCTGCGTAGATAATAAATTTTGTTGAATTGCTTATATTTACGATATCATTTATATAAAGATTAAATAAAAAAGGACCCAAAATGCTTCCTTGAGGAACCCCTGATTTAATTGGCTTTACATCGGACAATTGACCGGTGATGTCGACATACTGCTGACGAAAAGACAAATATGATTGAACAAGAAGCGAAACCTGACCCCGATAGCCATATATTTCGAGTTTTTTAATTAGAAGGTTGTGATCAAGAAAATCAAAAGCCTTCGTGAAGTCAATGAATAAGCCGAGAACTAGTTTCTTATTTTCAAAACCTTTAAGAATGTATTCTTTTTGAGTGAGAAGAGCGAGTTCAGTAGATCGCTGCTTGCGGAAACCGAACTGAGATGGGGTGATTAAGTTATGACTATCTGCAAATAATGACATTCGAAGGAGCAGCATTTTTTCTAGACCTTTAGAGAACACTGGCAAAATTGAAATTGGTCTATAATTACCAAGATCGTTTTTATCGCCCTTTTTATATATGACCGATACTCTTGCGAGCTGCATTCGTTTCGGAAAAATGCCGTTTTGAAAGCAAAGATTGAAAATATGCGTCAGACAAGCGGAGATAAGATCGATGACGTGTTTGACGGGCTTTATCTGTATACCGTCGGGGTCACAGCTTTTACTGTTATTTAATGATTGAAATGTAGATATTACCTCTGAGTCAGTAACTGGGGTAAGAAAGAACGACGAACAATTGCTAAACTGTATATACTTGCAGGCATCATCCTCGGGGATTTCATTACTTAAGTTGACAAAATATTCATTGAACTTGTTCGCCAGTTCCTTTCCGACTAGCTGCTCACCATTGCACATTAAAGTTTCCAAATGCTTTGGACCGTTCATACATTTCAACACGGAATTAAGCTTTTTCCATATCATATCGGTTCTTTTTCCGCATGCTAGAAAGAAGTCACAAAAATATTTTGATCTAGCATTACGGAGTTCTTTGTTTAGTTGGTTTCGATAATGTTTAAAGGCACTAAGTTTATCGATATCTTTCGTTTTTATGAATTTTTGATAAAGCTCGTTTTTCGTGCGTATTTTCGCTAGTAATTCTTTCGTAATCCATGGTTTACGTGCTTTTCTGGAGAAAGTTATTGTTTTATAAGGAAAACAACTTACATAGAGCTTTTGAAATATGCTCAAGAACCTATTATAAGCTTTTTCTGCGTCCGTCTCGAGAAGAACATCGCTCCAATCAAAATTAGATAGTTTTTGTCTAAAATAGTTTAGACTGTCCGGCGTAATATTCTGATATGTTGGCAACCGTGACTGTTTAATTGGTTTTGTAATAGTCGTTTTTTTGATACACAAGAAAATACCTAAATGATCACTGATGTCTGTAACCACCACGCCGGATCTGGTTTGCGACTCGTCAAAATTCGTAATAAATAAGTCAAGTAAAGTCGATGACTCGGTAGTGATCCTTGTAGCTAAAGAGATTACGTTGATGCATCCGCATGCTTTAATTAACTCGTTCATCTCTCTTTCACATGACGATTCGAGTAACATATTTATGTTAAAGTCACCTCCCAAGATTACGTTATATTTATTATCATTGGCAAAATCAAGAAAAGACTCTAAGTAAGTAAAGAAAGATGGAAGGTTTCCGCCCGGTGGGCGATAACAAACAGCGATAATGTTCTGACCGATCAATAAAGAAAAAAATTCGTAATCTTTGTGAACGCAGCTATAATCATCGAGAATTTGACCCGCAATGGTATCTTTAAGCAATAGGGCCACGCCCCCTCCCCGACTAGCAGTGCGGTTTAGGTAGTAAGTATTGTACGACGATAGTTTGAGAACATCACTAGGCTCGAAAAACCAGGTCTCAGATAACATAATTACATCAAAACTGAATTTAAACTGATCAAAAAGCAACTGGATTTCGTCCGATTTATTTCGTGCTGATCGAACATTAAGGTGAAAACATTTCAGAGAGCTGCTGTACTCGTTTCCTAGGAAGGAGCTTACATTTGACGGCAGAAAATATTGCTCATCTGCCACAGAACGTTTGTTGCTAGACAATGTGCAAGTATTCTTAGTCATTTAAGAAGAAACACAAAAAGAACAGATATTTTAAGGGTTAACACACAGGGAAAAACTAGACCAATTTTTCGAGATCATCCAGAGACTTAATTACATGCACTGGTTCCCGGTCCTTCTTGCGCACGAGGACATTTCCGCTTCTGAACCAAACATATCTGTAGTTTGTTTCCTTAGCCCACTCTTTCGCTTCCCAAAGAAGCGTTCTGTCATGCTTTGTTAGATTTTCCTGAATGTAGCAATCACTTTTCGCTTTCTTCAGCAGTGCACGTTTTTCTAGCCATTTATCTCTGGTCTGCTGGTGAACAAAGCGCACAATGATGCCTGGGGTTTTATCAGGTCTAGATGCCAGCCTATGAATATTGGCAACCTCATTTGTTGTCACATCCGCCACTTCAAGCATTTTGGCAACCTCATTCACCTTTACCAGCAAATCTTCGTTGGCATTCATAGGGATTCCGTGAATCTCAAGATTTTGCTTTCTGTTCCTCCATTCGAGGTTGTTGACTTCATGCTTTAGCCTTTTTATTTCAGCGTCAGCGTCAGTTTTTTCCAAGCCTTCTAGTCTTCTTTTTATTTGTTTGATCTCTTTTCCTTGTTCCCCAACCTGCTTTAGTACCGCGTCATAGTTATCCGACATTGCTTGTACGGATTTCTCGATTCCATCCACAGTTTCTTTAAGGCTGAGTAGATTCTCTAGTTTAGCGTTAATAGATGCGAACATGGCGGCTACATTAGGTTCCTTATCTTCTTTGGCACCCTGAGTGCTTCGTGTCACTGTTTTACACGTTTTACATCGCCATGATTTGCGCAAAACGTTGCCCTTTGACTTATAAGTTTCATCCGAAACGCCAGAGCAACTTAGATGGTAGGAATTATCGCACTCTGTACATGTCAGTTTGGCCTCAGTGTCTGATACCTCTTCTGCACATTTCAAACAAGTGTGTTCCATCTGGTATCAAATCAAAGGAAACCACAGCAGCAGCAGCAGCAGCAACAGCACGGAGGGGTAAAAAACAAGCGAGGTAGAATTTCACCAACCTGTAATAGTCGTAGATATGGTTTAGCACACGGTCGTACGTGCTGCCGCTGCCGCTGTGTGCCGCTGGAGCGAAGACCGGGCTTTTTTAAGGCAGCGGTTGATGACGTGAGGTTTCCGACGTAGTCCTGCACCAATCACGGCTCACAGCTTTGATGACGGGCGCTGCTGAGCTGCTGCGAGGGCAAATGAATAATGCCCTCATTATTCATTTGTCGCGAGAGCCGAGCCTTCCAGAAAAGCCGAAATCCCAGGAGTGCAAGCATGTGCAGATGAATCAGAATAGCCTTGGCGATGAAGGAGAAATTGCTTGATATAGTTTCGGTTTTACACTGAAAAAACCTAAAGTTTAAATAAAACCTAGGATTGACTAAATTTTTGTTAATTGTTTACAAAATTGATATAGTGACATTATTATCATTAATATATATTGATTTGCTTAGTTTTGTCTTAAAAAAAAAAACAAAGACCAAAAAAAGAGACTTTTGAAAACTGCGCATGACCATCGCTATTGCAATCAGCTTGCGTTCGGCCGCCGTTTCCCGTTGGAGTTCCGGAGGCTTCGAGCATCGCTCCCTTTTTACGTTTTAGCCGTTTCAGCGGATATTTTAGATATCTTAGTTACGAATACCGTACTCAAGAATAGGAAGCGATTACTGAGAGCTGGGAGACGCTGTGTCTTATCAACGCAAGTAAGTGGCGGACAGTCACGGCCGACTGGTGCAAGCCCCGGTGAGGAAGTTTCGTTTGATTCTGCGTAGTGCGCCGCTGTTTCAAACTTTGTCGTGTACCGTGTGCCTGCTAAGCTATGCTTGATTGTAACTATGCTCTACCCGGTGTTATTTCGTGATTGAAAAGAGCATATCTTCAAAATGTATGGCTCTCTCCGCAGAGTGAGAAAGATTCGCGTGCGGCGGAACCGAGGGCCAGCCGAGTGCCTCTTGATGGCGCCGTCCTACGACGCTCGCCCGACGACGCTTTTGCGGAGCGTTCTAGTGCAGTCTGACGGCAGATGAAGCAATCACAGGTCATGCTAGTTCTGACGTGTGGTCCCAACAGCCTTTCTCCAACGATTTGTTTCATAAAGCGGGAGCGAGAAAAACGTTACAAGAGCGAGCAGCATGATTTCTTACCTGTGCTGATGCCTGTGCCGTAGAGACGCGCGGTCTCTTCGCGTATGCTGAAGCGGCACGCTTTCCAAGTTTACGATTGCGTGATGTAAATAAAGTGAGTTTGGATGTCACGTTTTTTAGTGGCGGCAAAAGCCACTACAAAAAGCAGAGCAGTTAGAGAAAGCAAAAACGTGAAAAAATGCGAAAAGGACCTGAATATTCGATGGAGTTGAAAGACTACCAACGTACCAACTCGCCCAGTTATTCTTTGTGAAAGAATAATAGCCAATAGTAATAATTTAAATAAATGCCAACTTTTAATTGGTTACAAATTTCTAATTGATGCAGTACAACACTACGCTGCTCAAGTGATTTTATGATATCAGGTAATGTGTAAATGTATAGGATAGTTCATAGCAACCATTTATGTACGACCCATTATATTGAATCTTTCCTCTAAAAGCTCGAAGTTATATAAAAAAAGTGCAAATCATAAATTAAGCCGCACCACTGAATGTGTAATAGCATGTGACTTGTATGTATGTTCTCAGCAAAAGAAAAGGATGCAGTCAAAAAGGGCTGATCATTTTGTTTCCTCTGTGTTAGAGCTTCTTTCAGGTACACGCAAAATGTGGGTGTCTACGTCTAAAAGAGCGGAATTGACGTTTCCCGCAGGTCTGTAGGCCTGACTCAGTTTGGCTAGCAGGTTGCAACCTATGGGAACCTGCAGGGAACTGCATCACAAGAGTAAAAGTGACGTCCGCCCACTGATCTCTATTATGGGTGGCTGAAGGGTGCATCGAGCAGACAGGTATGAAGCCACCGGAAGTAAGCGGCCTGTCCTGATAGCGAGTGCTTAACAGGCTTTTCGATTCTCCCAAGTGCTGGTTCGAACAACGTTCAGGCGCTGGTTTTTGTTTGTCATCCCAAGAGAGCCTGCTTGTTGCGGAGTAACAGTGCATGCGGACCCGAGAAGCCTCCTGGGAAACCATTGGATGAGAAAATTTTGAGATTCTATTTTTTTCAAAAAGTGCATGTGTCCCACGTTCAAATGTCTTGTTCTTGGGATTTCCTCCAGAACTCATCTCTGCAGCGCACTGGCACATGCGGAGAAGCGCACTGAACAAAGCAAATCCATCGCAATGGTGACTTTGCGAGCGCTTTGAAAGGTTTGAATGGCATAAACGACTTTATTTTCGCGAGCTCAATATTTCATACATTTTATGAAGTGTTAGTGTTGGGACTACTTTGCAGATACAAGATTTCACAATCAGGAGTAATTTTCAATGCATTCGTATCCATGGGGTTACTTTTTGCAGGACCAATTTTAAGCAATTCCGATGAACTCGCAAAAACTAAGCCTACGTAAAAATTTAGTAGTTTACAGTAGTACAATTAATCTTGAAACCAATATCGAATACCGTAATATACTAAACTTCTAAAATAAAATGTTAATATTAGTACAGCCCTGAAAATGGCCATTCTCGAATGTTTTCGTTGTGGCCTTCATTAATCCATATGTGCTTAAAATGTAGCAGCTGCAACCTTGAATCTGGAAAAGGCTATTGTTTGTCACACATTTTTTTTATGGTGCCTAGGATTTTAGGTAATAAATGTTGTGCCCTGCAATGAACACTATTATCTGTTGCATAGCCCTGGGCATGCAAAGAAGGCACACCACCTATGTCTGACATATCAGGCTTTCAAAAATGCTATTTTTCGATTTTCCTCACCCTTCAGTCAGGATGAAGCGGTTACTATCTTGCCTTCCTCAAATAGTGGTCCTTTGAGCGAGCTATGTGGTGTTATATCATTGGGTGGCATAGGGTAATTTTCTCTTCTCTTTTTACGCAGGATGTAATGGCACACCATCATCACAAAAGGAGAGTGTACAGTGAGGCAGGCTCGGAAACTTGAATAAAGTGAGAAGTAGGATTTCAATTTCTGTGTTGTCAATTATGTGAAGAACACTGATCATAATGTTTGTATGCTACACATACATACTTTCAGTTGAAAAATGCAATGCATCTTTTCTTTATGGCTTTTCTCACACAGTTTAAGAAGACGCTGGTACATCATTTTTATGAGGAATGTTTGGAAATAGAGCTGCCAAAGATTTCCTCGTAATTTTCTCGTACATAGCCGGAAATCAAAATGGCAACTCTCCTAGTCAATGTTGGAAAACGGCAGTACATTATTTTCACGAGGGAAGATTTGAAAATGATTCAAATTTCATTTTCACGTCTATACTCACAACTTAAAAACGCTGTGCCTGTTCTTTTTTTTTTTTTTTGACAACTTTTCCCACATAGTTTCATAACATGATTGTAAGTTATTTTGACGATAAATGTTTGGAAATAGAGCTGCCAAGACTTTCCTCGGAAATTTCCTGACTCATTTTTAAGAGTGCATCTCCCGATATTGTCACCTCTGCATTATCATCATTTAAGTGTTGTCAGCGGTGTTTCTTAACATTTCACGAGAATGGAGCTATGTGTCATGGAATTTCACAAGTTGGAATCCAGCCGTGCAAAGAAACACCTTTGAAAAGTCAGCTTTTTAAATGCAGGCGCCGATTTTTCTGGCCAATTTTAGACCTGCTCTTTCCATTCAGAACGCCCGACATACACGGTGTTCCAGATAACTTGCACCATACTTAAAAAACACCGGAGCGCTCTGCAGGAGTGAAATCAACTGTCATTAGCAAGCGTTTTGCGAAAGTGCACAGATTTTTTTAATGCGCCTGGTTATCTAAATAACTAAGATTAATCAGCTAACCTTTCAAATAGTCTTTTAAGGGCCAAGATGTCAATTGTAAAGTTGCAGGGCGCATTGAGAAACACCCAATTAAAGTGTTAGCAACATGATACGTTTTCGTGCTTTTTTCCGGCCTTCAAAGAACGCACATTCGCGGCGCGCCCGCGCGCCGTGATTGGGGAAGCGAGTTGTCACGCGGCATTTCTTGTATTTCGCGGGCGTTTTTTGAAGGCTAGGAAAAAGGAGCATGTAAAGTGCACCTTGTTGAAAATAGTTTAATAGGGTGTTTCTTAATGCGCTCTACAACTTTCCAATGCACACCCTGGCTTTTAAACGAAGATTTCAAAAGTTAGCTTTTAGTCTTAATTAAATAACTAGGCGCACTAAAAAAATTGCGTGCACTTTCGCAAAAGACTTGCTAACAGCGTAAAGTGGCTTTCACTCTCGCAGAACGCACCGGTTCCTTTTTTAAAGTTTGGTGCAAGTTATCTGGGACACCCCGTATATATGTACTAGTAGTGTAAATTTAGTGCACAAAAAGCGTACATGTAGTGTACTACATGTACACTTATATTATGCTAGATGTACACTCGAGGTGCACTTATGGTATACTACATATGCACTTGTGCTGTACTAAAAGTATACTATTTTGTTTCATAAAAGTGTGAAACTAGTACGATTTCAGTACATACCCTAAGTTCACTATTAGTATACATTCAGTATACTGATTTCGAACGACTTTTCGCTAAGGGTATCTAAACGGAAATAATCCTCCAAGAACGTCGAACTGCCTGCGTCGCGGGCTGCTTGACGTTCGCTCTCTTCATTCGTTTCCTGCGAAGGCCGAGCAGGCTACGAGCCCTGCTTTTCCCTGGTTCTCACAGTGGAAGATAACACACAAAGGGTAAGCATCCTAAACAGGCAAATAAAGTAAAAACTTCCAAGGAAAGCCGGCGAACTCCGAATGCACAATGCAGGTGGGGAGCAGGGTTGTAAAGTACCTAGGTACAAGTAACTGGAAATCAGTATCTAGGTACTTTTGTTGTACCTGAGGTACAAACCTAGGTACTTTCATTTCTCGATATCTGTATCTGTATCTTAGGTACATTTTCTTGTAACTTGTAACTGACTGAAGTTACTTTTTACAGGTACTTTTCTATTTGCTTCGTCAAAATGGTAGAAACTATAAATGTGAAAGTTTTAACACACTACCATGTGCCGTGATTAACGGTGAGTTGGGTACGAGCTGGGAGGCATTAACTTGATCGAACGACGTTTTAGCGAACGAAGCCCCACCCACAATGTTTCATCGAACGACACTTTAGCGAATGGCTGTGTTCGTTTGAGCGAACGGTGGAGTAGCGATGCCATTCTAGCGACACCAATTTATCGAATCGCTTCGGAACTCCGTTTGGGGAAAGTAGAGACCTGCTTCCTTCATCTCAAACCGAAACCGAAAAAGATAACGTGTCCTAGAAAGCTCATGTCAATGCGGTTTTCCTTATTTCTCACATTGACACCAATAAAGCATATTTATCGAACTCGTGTTTGTGTGCATCCTTAGTATAAAGAGCTTTACTTCCAATATATTCTGACGAATTTGGGGAAAATAAATAAAGAAAGTATCTTTAAAGTAACTGTACCTGTGCCTAGGTACATTTTTAAGCTAGTACCTAGGTACGTACCTAAGTAACTTTTCGAATGAGTAACTGTAACTGTATCTTAGGTACATTTTTGAAGTAACTTTTACAACCCTGGTGGGGAGCCACGCTGACCGGGTGTCCACAGCTCAGGCGGGTGCCAGATATTTCTGGCTGATAGGGGTCGCTCGATTCGCAAAATGGCGGCGGCCAGAACGCTCTTTTTGGAAAGGTCTATACTCCGTTCACGCTTGAGCTGAGATTAGAAGCTCTGCCGTTAGCGCGAACTCGCTGGCTTCTGGGGTGCTTTGCTTGCGCGTGCCGGCGAGTTCACACTTGTGTTAGCAAAGACGAAAAGCTTGCGCTGAAGGCGGATCTTCTAGTCTCAGCTTACCCTTGTATACTAAAAGTGAAGTTAGGGTATGTACTGAAATTGTATTAGTTTCACACTTATATAAAACAAAATAGTATACATTTAGTACACCCCAAGTACATTCGTAGTATACCATAAGTGCACCTCGAGTATACATCTAGCCTAATATAAGTGTACATTTAGTACACTACATGTATGCTTTTAGTGTACTAATTGTACACTACCAGTATATATATACGGGGTGTCCCAGATAACTTGCACCAAACTTTAAAAAAAAAAAACCGGGGCGCTCTGCGGGAGTGAGACCAACTGTACGCGCTGTTAGGAAGTCTCTTGCGAAAGTGCACGAAATTTTTTTAGTGCGCCTTCTTATTTAATTAAGACTAACAAGCTAACTTTTGAAATCTTCGTTTAAAAGCCGAAGTGTGAATTGGAAAGTTGTAGAGCGCAGTAAGAAACACCCCATTAAACTATTTTGAACAAGGTGCACTTTGCATGCTCCTTTTTCCTAGCCTTCAAAAAACGCCCGCAAAATACAAAAAAATATCGCGTTACAACTCGCTTCCCCAATCACGGCGCGCCGGGCGCGCCGCGAATGTGCGTTCTTTGAAGGCCGGAAAAAAGCACGAAAGCGTATTATGTTGCAAACACTTTAATTTGGTGTTTCTCAATGCGCCCCGCAACTTTACAATTGACATATTGGCCCTTAAAAGAATATTTGAAAAGGTTAGCTGAATAATCTTAGTTATTTAGATAACCAGGCACATTAAAAAAATTTGTGCACTTTCGCAAGACGCTTGTAACGACAGTTGATTTCACTCCTGCAGAGCGCTCCGGTGTGTTTTAAGTATGGTGCAAGTTATCTGGGACGCCGTGTATGTCGGGCGTTCTGAATGAAAACAACGGTCTAAAATTGGCCAGAAAAATCGGCGCCTGCACGTAAAAAGCTCACTTTTCAAAGGTGTTCCTTTGAACGGATGGATTCCAACTTGTGAAATTTCATGACAAATCGCTCCATTCTCGCGAAATGTTAAGAAACACCGTTCACAACATAATTCATGATAATGTAGAGGCGCCATTATCGGGAA
>JABSTQ010001489.1:0-21469 GCA_013358835.2 Ixodes persulcatus | reverse complement strand
GAATGCTTCCAGTAGGGCCTTATGCGAAATTGCTTTGTTGTCTGACAACACTGAGAGTGTCGCCATTTTAATGTTGGCAAGTGTTGTCGGTACCAAAGCACGGTGGAGGCATCGGAGACGACCGTACGGGCAATGTGCGATGGCGCAGCAACTGTTTTCCCCTTCTGACCATATTATGAGGACGAACAGTTTAAGCAACCTACCGCAACTGTCTGACAAAACTCTCGGAGGCCTGTGCACGCTGGCGACAACCCCGTCGAACCAACGGACCAAGTCCTACGCCTTCGCTGTGGAAGCTTGTTGTCGCCAGCGTGTGCACAGCCCTCCGAAAGGACTAGGCTGTCATGCCTTTCATCTTTGAGAACACTTTTAATTCTTTTTTTGATGTGAATACGCTTGAAGTCGTACTGTTTAGCGGTATACTGCTGCAAACACAGGATTCAAAATTAGTTTTTTTTGTTTTTTTTTAGTTGTTACTGGCGGAGGGTTTTTTGGTGGAACGCTCTGTGTTCTCCTAAAAGAAACTGCGCCCTGGGCAATATTTTTCAAGCGTTGCAAAGGGCTAAAATTGGTTTCAGAAAGCATTGACCTCAAGCACAATTGACGGATGTTGCGCTATTGATGAAGATTTGTTCAACCCTGACAAAATAACTGCAGTGACTTTCTCAAAACTACCCCCGAGCTTCTTTGCACAAAACAAAATTTCCCCCTCGGCTGCGAAAAAAAAAAAGAAAAAGAAAAGGATATTGTAAAATTAAGTTGGCACCGCCCGTGTTGCTTTATTCGACGTACACAACGTAACTTTTTGCCGCCGCCGACATTGAAGTTTTAGCCACTGTGATGAACCTAACCATACCACTGTTAACAATACGCATCTTCAATTATGGTTGGTGGTGTCGATTATTAAAACTGCCATCTTTTTGCCTCGCTTAAAGGGGCGGTGCAACGATATTCGTTTTTAACGTTTTCTTTCCTTTGTATGAGCTTACTGGCACTAGTGGGACCCAAGTACACTCACACGCAACGCCACTGACCAAGAAACCTCTTTGTTGCGGTGTAATTTCAAGGAGAAAAGCGAGCGTTTTCTTTCAATCTCTCCTTCGCAAATTTCGATGACGTACCCTGGTGGTAGCAGCATCCACCAGGCACGATATTTGAATGCAGCTCATAGATTGGACCCGAGCATTGCGTGAACACTCGATTTGGGCTCGTGATAATAGACCCTTTCCGAAATTCTGTCTGGCCACTCCGTTAACTATCATCATCTAAGTGCATATCATCTGTACATGCTAATGGCGTCCTTTTGATGGCTGGTGAAGAAAGAATTCAAAGCCGGGTGCCAATGCGGAGGCTGAACATTCCAGACGTTAGTTCGCAGCATTGTTGTTCGATGTCACCGTGACGAGACATTTAAGCTTTTATTCGCTATACGCATTTGAGGGTGTCATGTAAAACCTTGGAATGATCGGCTTTGGCACGTCCCAGACATTTCATGACAATAGTATATGGTGAATTTTATCGAGGGTTTTACTCAACTAAGCGCCTCGTACACAATGGTATACACACCATCGAAACTGGAACAAATAGAAGAAATCACTGTACAGCGAAGAAAACCGTAGCTTTCGTACGTCTGCCGTTAACGACTAAGTACTCAATTTTTGCCCGCCATTAGCATACGGAAATTTGGACTGATAGTTGAGCCACCAGATGGATCTGAATTTGTGAAAGGGTCTATTGATAGCTCGAGAAGCATTCGGGGCGTGGCCCGTGTCCAATCGCTGCAACGACGACAATAGCCAAGCCATAACAATGTCTAGAACTCAGCGCGTGTCCTGTGCTTTGCCAACCTCAGCGCGTGGCTATGATCAACATTGGCGGCATATAATCGGCTCCAGATGACGTGGCCGCTTGTTCTGCCTGCGAGTTGAGGGGGTGAACGCTGCTCGTTTTTCTTTAATTTTTTACTGGGACTTCTATTGCGTGGAGTGAAAAACGAACGCGTGTTTCATAGGTCATTAACGTCAGGGATCCGTTCTAAGCGGTATTTACGCAAAGTACAAAAATTGGTGCATCGCCCCTTTAACAGCCTTGGTCTCGTCCGCATGCATTCAGCTGCTTGCGCATCAAGAAAAAGGCAGGCCGACACTGCAACGCACATAAAAGAAAAAAGGTCATAAACAAATTTGGTACAACTTCGTGAAAAGATTAGAGCCCAGTTCAATAGTTGTAAATGGCTTCACGCCGCGCGATAATGTCCGCATGTTTCTTCGCGTTGCCACCGATTGTTTTTGTCAAAAGCTGCCTCTCAAGTAACAAATAAAAATAAAGAAAAAAGGTAAAACCTGTTCACGTTTGCGTTCACGTCACGCACGAATCAAAGGTTTATCGCTGCATCCGCAGCGGAACGCAGCAATCGTTGGCATCGAATCTCTCGCACGAAGCGCGGTCGCTTATCTATCTTTGCCGGTCGGGTCTCTGGTTTCGTTTTCTCGCCACTAACAAGATGGCGGACGTAGTTCTCGGCGCGCTACTAGATGGCGCTCTACATTTCGCATATGGCCTGTTGTCTGTGCAACTTTTTTTTTTCAATCAACGTATTTGAAGCTTTTTAGAAGCCACAAAAAATGGGTTTCCTATTTTTTTGTATTTTTAATACTTAGTGAGTGCCTTCAATGACCCACAACTTTGATTAAATTTGGTGGTTGTGTCGAAACCTTAAAAAACAGCCCGTGACCACGGAGAAGAGAGTGAGCGCGACTCAAACCGGCCACTTCTCGATTGGCGGTTTTGGGGCGGAAAGAAACCAAATTTCAAGCCGACAATTCTGTTCTGGGTAGTTGGGCTCTCATATGTCATGTACAACTAAAAACCTCGGCCAGCACAAATACATTGTCAGTGTCCCTTTAAAGGGGCACTGACAACCCAAATGTCGTATTTTTTTTTATTGTCTAAAACGATGCAAGTTGTAGTCACAGACACGCAAAAAAAACCGCATCGCGAAAAAAAATTTCCCCGCGCGCGCGTGCGCCTTTTTATTTTTGGCGTTTAAATTTCCCGCGCTCACCTCCTCGCTTCTTTTGATCGGTGACGTCAAAAATCAGGAAATTTAGAAGCTTTGTAGGTGACATGTTTTTTAACGCAATTGCCAGCGCACTACGGCCCCTCTTTCTGAAATACCAGAAATCAGAGTTCGGTGTGATGTTGCTTCCTAGATTTGTACCCTCCCTCGGAAAACTTGGCGGCGGTCGTCGGCGAGCAACACGGCGAGTGGGGAAAGAAACCGGTTCTTTCCCGCGCCGGCGTGATATCACCTCCATCTCGCTTGGGGTTGCCGCGGCAACGGCGGAGGTCTAAAAAAACGTCGAGTCGCAGGAGACCGCAAAATTCGACTCACTGTACTGGCGCTGATCGCGCGGGAACTTCAAATTCGGCATTTGGACATTGTTTTTTTAATTCACAAATACTGAATTTTCAAGTTTCGAATTTTGAGGGTAATGTCCCGGCATCGTTTTCAATCGTTTCGGATAATAAAAAAAAATATGATTTTGACGTGTCAGTGCCCCTTTAAGAATACAGAAGCCTGTCACACTTCATCACACGCTTGTCGGAAGGCAACGGATGTGTGCTGGAGGCAGAGCTTCCGCTGAATTTATAGCCTGTCACCAACTATAGTCTGAATGTTTCACAGAAATTGGGAGATCAAATCTACGGATATATCTATAAGAAATGGTTGCTTATAATATGGCCAGAATTATTAGCCCATAGGGAAAAAATATGTAGTCATCACAATATTGCCGCGAGCGCAGCTGACCAAGCAGGCAGCGCGCTCGTGGCCTAACGGTTATCGCGTGTGCCTTCCACGCAGAAAGCTAGGGTTCGATTCCTGGCCGCGTGGACGCATTTTTGTTGACTCTGACTCTGACGAATTTCTGGTAAATTCGAGAACCGTGTTGCTCGTTCGAGGTCGGAATGTTCTACAGAGTCAGAGTCAACACAAATGCGTCCACGCGATGTCATAATATCACGCGATGTCATGATGTCACATAATGTCACAGTGTCACTTGATCTCAAAATACCACATGACGTTATGTCACGCAGTGTTGGGCAGAAATACTCAAAAATGTATTTAGAAATACAAATACTGGGATACATTAAAATAGTAGCAAAAATACTGATACTGAAATATATCTGTAAAAGTGTATCGCGATACGTATTGGAAATACATTTTAAATAGAGGCAAAAAGTATTTGGAAATACAAATACAGGAATACATTTTAGGGAGGGAAGAAATACAAATACAGAAATACTGATACTGCAATATATTTTTCAAATTTGTTTGAAACGCCAATTGAGATGAAGTTTAAGTTGGAAGTGGAAGTTTTCGACCCCGAAATTACTTTCCCGTAAGAAGTCTTCAATGGGCTCAAAGAAAGTTCCATCAAGGGGTGACCGCTGTCCCTTCCCTGACATCATGTCTGTCTGACGAGGGATGCGAAAAGACTTTGACCTCTAAATAAATTCTATGTCATCCTAAATCCCATCAAAACGTCACCACGCCCCTGTCCAATAAGGATGCCCCTGTCAACATTGATCACATGACGTCACGGTGGAATGAACTGGTATTCTTGATCTGTAGGTGTGGCCTTGAACATGAAACTTCACCACGCTGCTGTATGAAAGGACAATACATACTTCCGTTGTAGGAATTACCTTGTTGAAGATTGTGCAGGCAGTGTTATTTGGAATTTTCGAGAATAGAGGACCACCTGGAGCATCCTCGAACACATGCCTTATCTTCTGTTACGGTTGAAAAAAACGATATGGTGGCATCCTAGTTGTGAAGGTCCTTCCTGCCGACCCTTTGCCACCGACGCATGGATTGCAGCCCTCAAGTTTCGCAGCATCATCCAAACAGAGACTTCGTGGATTGCGACCTGAGATTGCCGGCACAGGTGCGAGCTCTTTGAGAAACAGCGCGCTCGAGACGAGTCACAGGTGTACGAAGTCTGGGTCGGCACAGCGAGGCCACGTCTGGCCTCCTTACTGGGTTTCGGATCACCAGAGCAGCGGATCACGTTCACGTCGGCTGATGACGTACCCTTGAGCCATGCAATATTACGGGCGCAGCCGCAGACGCATTCGAATATGTGTTCTGTTGAACTTCACTGCGTGAGTCATCCTACTATTTCAAGTCAACCACCGCCAGGCTCGTGCTGCAACGAACGGTGACTCAGCTTTGCCGGCTGGGTGTACTGTGTACGCCAAGGCAAGAGAGACGGCGAGCAGCGGGCATTGGATGCCAGCAAACAATGACTCAAGAAATCCCTACCTAAACACCTGCGGCAGAAGATGCTCTGACACCACTCCTGGCACGCCACCTGGTTCGAGTCCCCGACTATGCAACACTTCTCAGAAGAGAGAAGAGGACGCATAGAAAAATTGTTTGGAGAATCAGAAGGAATCTTGGTCAGCATGGTAACAATGACCCAGCACCTCCTTGACCCTGGTGCCCTCAAAATTAAAAAAAAAATAAAAAATGCGCTCAGATTTTTTTTTGGGGGGGGAGTGGGTGGGGGGGGTGGGGGAGGGGGGGAGTATTTCTAAGAAATGTAACGAAATACATTTCACCCTGATTGTATCGCGATACAAAGAAACATCCAAAAATGTATTTCGATACAGGAATACAGATACTGGTGAAAAAAATGTATCGCGATACAGAAATACAGATACGAAATGTATTTCTGAAATACTATCGCGATACATTTGTATCGCAATACTGCCCAACCCTGATGTCACGTGACATCACGGTGCCACTTGACATCATGAAGTCACGTGATGCCAGTGTTAAATGATGCCATGTCACATGAAACTGTGATGTCACATCATAGTGTCACGTGACGTCATGATGTCATGTGACACTGGGATTTCATCGAGGCTACATGCCACAAACACAAAATGCCTGAGGCTGGCCCTGTAAACGCTACACGTTTCAAACTGATGACTGCTCAAACTTCATTTATTTTTAGAGCTCAGCTCTTAGGCGCCCGTTTCCGGCTTGAGCGGCGTCGGCGTCGCCGTCGGCATAACCGCACAGTGCATGTTGGGACATACACCGCGCGAGCCCCCCCCCCAGCGGTGCATGTTGGGACATGCACCGCGCGAGCCCCCCCTCCGAGGTCACGTGACCTCCCCCTTCGAGGTCACGTGACCCCCCCCCCCCCCCCCGAGGTCACGTGACCCCCCCGGAGGAGATTGAAGGATGAGGGGAGGAGGAGAAGGAGGAGGATGAGGAGGGGTATACCCTCCCCTGAGTACCCTTCCCTCCTCCTCCTCCTCCTCAAGAGCTGCGCTCCAATTCGGCATTACAGGGAGTTGTAAACGGCTTTCATTTTTTAATCCATAATAAAAAATGCATGAGGTTGTTCAAGTCGTAACTCTCACTCACCAGTATGGTGCCTGCCGTCTGGTATCGAAATGGCCTGAGCACCCGGTGCTGCACCATGCAGTTGGGCAGGAAGGCCACGAAGGGAACCTCTGTCACCGTGGCCACGTACGCGCTCCACTGCGCAAGGGGAAGTCTGCTCAGCACCGGCAGGGCTCAACGTAACCACTAACTCCGCCGTCCGCAAAAACGTTCTTCGAAATGCGAGATTGGGAGTGCGTACGCTGTGCCATACTGTTAGTGCGAACACGATGACGGCTTTCTTTCATGGTTTTTGTCGAAAGGGTATTGGCAGGTATCAAACATTACAGCTTAGGTCAGTGACCCAAACGAGCACTTTCCATCACAGTAATAGGCTTGAAAACAGCCTTTTGATTCTAGGAAAATAAAAAAAAAAAAAACAGTGATTGGTTGTTCACGTTAACAGTGTCGCGCGGTGCACCTGCCTGTTCACGTATACACCCCAGCACTAATTCAGTACTTAACACAAAGCACTGACTTGTATCAGCACTGCATTAACACTGCGATGCATGCTATCCCACCTTTTTTTGCTGACATGCACAGTGCAGCGCTAACTCATACACTGAGTCAGCACTGACTCAGTATGTCAGTGTTGAGATGCATGCATGAACCGGCCTTTGCCATATTATAAGCCCTACTAAGCACTATGAAAAGAGCACGCATGACATGACTTGTGCTGTCATGTTTGTGTATTCCTATTCTTAAAGGTTTATTTTTATATATTTACTAAATGGTACTGCTTGCCTCGCCCAGGCTGCAGTAAGAGTAGTACACACACAAACACATACCGTATTTTCCGGTGTATAAGTCGCGGTTTTTTTCAAACATTTTTCTCGGTGCGACCTATACAACAATACGACTTATATAAGATTTTTTTTTTTCAAAGTGCGACGCCTTTTTTTTTTGTATATGCCACGCGCCATCTTTTGTAGAGCACCATAACTACGTAGCCATAGGTGGTGTTTCCCCCACCAGGAGGCGCTGCTGTCACCGCACTATTTTGACTCGGAGTCGGAATGCGAGATATTTTAATTTTGAGTAAAGCTATACGCACTCCGTAGTGCACTTCGGACGGAAATGGCTATACGCACTCCGCGGAGAGCTCATGCCACTCGGGCCACCCTTTTTAAATGGCGCGTGTATCACTGGGGAGCGTGTTAAGCCAGCCCCCCGCCTGCGTTCACGCCGCTTCGCAGCGACAGTGTGCGACTGCTGATTACAAAACTTAACCAGTACACGCCGCTTCGCGGCGTCCAGCCGGCAACCCAAGCCCCACTGTCCCCGATCCCACCTCCGGAAAGGGAGTCCCATACCATTTAGTTCTGCAAAGTTTCGGCGACAGCATTCGGTTCTTTTAGTGTTCATCGCAAAAAAGAAATGTCGTAAATATCGCCAAATGCCTCGACAAAACAAAATGTTTGAGAAAAAAAGAAAAAAAAAGTAGGCTCACCGTGGATCGAACCCGCGTCCACTTGCGTATAAAGCGGACACCTTAACCCCTATGCTATGCCATCGCTTAGAAAACTCGTTGTGACCATTCGTTTTATACGAGTTTAGCGTAGTGCGTATAGCCATTTCCGTCCGAAGTGCACTACGGAGTGCATATAGCTTTACTCTTTAATTTTTATGGTTTCCCCGAAGAGGCTCAATGTGGATAGGCAAGACAGCGAGAATAAAGCTTTTACAGCATGTTATTGATGTTGCCTAGTTCAGCCATGATTCCGTGTTCTTTTGCTTCAGTCCAGTAACACTGAAAAGTAAGTGGGCTGGTATAACCGCAATGCAGAATATTTTCTCACGTCTTTCTTAGTTTCCGTTTGATGAGCAGTTTTTTTGTGCCATGCTCCAGCCGTGTTGCTACATGTAAAAGGAAGGGTTGTGGCTAGCCAATCTTTTAGAGGCACCAAAAAAAAGTATGTCAAGCTTTCTCTTTTTGCCTGCGCATCGATGCTCGCGTCGTCTCCAGGACTTGGCCTAGGCTAGGCCTAGTGCTCCAAAGCTTGGTTCGCGAGTGCCTAGCTCCTTAAACTTTCGTTCGCTCGGCATGCGTTCGCTCGAATAAAGTTGGCTACCCTCTCATTTTGCGCATTTTACGTTTTTGCTGCGAAACACCAGTGTTGGGAAGTACTTGAAGTACATTGTACTTAAAGTACTACTTCAAGTAGGTTTAGGAAACTTGTACCTTACTTGAAGTACATTCTCTGAGTATGTACTTGTACTTTACTTAAAGTATTTTGTTCTGGTTACTTTTCAATTGGAAAGTACAATTCTCGACTTCAAAGTACATTCTCCGAATTTGGTTTTGTTAAATTTGTATCGCGAAATGATGCTTTGTCAACTCCGAAGAAATACTGGGAGGGATATTCTACTCTCAACAGAGACGTGAGCAGACGACGCATCGCTCCGCTTGTTCTGGGGGCGGCTTTCCCGTAGCTTTTTGAACTCTAGCTATTTCTCGGTCGGTCAGCGCAAGGGAGGAGGTATAATATATTAGGAGAGAAAATTAATCATAATGTAGCACCTGAGACTGCAGTGCGGAAAAATTAAACTTTGAAGTTGAAGAAAAAAAGAGCAGAGGAGAACGTCACAATGTTTTGAGACATTCTCTTTTTTATTTTCCTCCGACTTGAAAGTTCCTTAATTTTTTCGCACCCCAATCTTAGGTGTCACATTATGATTAATTATCACCAGCTCGCTTGCACAATTAGTTCTTTTTTTTTTTTCATTAAGGATAGGACACTGCTCTATGAGAGGATTGCTTGTGGAAGCTACAGGGCTGACGTCACGCTCTCTCCTAGTACATCTAATCCCCTTGGCTGTAACAATCCAGTGCAAGAAAATCACTATACAGTGATTTTCAGGAATTTGGCTCAATTCCTGAAACTAACTACTCTGTGTCCACTTTATCAAATATTCGCCGCTCTTTTTGAAAATAGGTCGTGCAGCCCTGATTACCCCTGGGCAATGCATACCAGTTAAAAATCACTGTATAGGGGAATGAAAGCGCATCATGAAAGATTGTGTTAAAATACTTGTACTTTACTTTGAAAGTACATTGTATTTGTAGTACTTTACTTGAAGTACAACCCAGTGTACTTACTCCTTTACTTGAAGTACACCACGTCCTATTTACTTTGTACTTTACTTGAAGTACATTTTAGATGTACTTTGCCGAACACTGCGAAACACTCTATTGCCCCCGCCAGACAGCACCATACCATGGGCATTTCTCGCGAGTCGGAATGCGCGTCAAACGGTACGTGCGATCTAGCAATTGTGCGAAAATCCAATTTCGCGATACTAATACGCATAAACTAAAGAACTCATCGCGTAAACCATGCAAAGATGTGCGACTTATACAAAGGTGCGACTTATATACCAACTTTTCCATGAAAAGAGCTCAATATACGGATGTGCGACTTATACAAGGGTGCGACTTATAGTCCGGAAAATATGGTACACAGAAGATCTACCACCACTTAAAACAATCTCGGCAGCACTCTGCTGCACTGCTGCAAACAAAAGATTCTCAGCATGGTAAGTGTGCTGGGTTATCAAAACCCCGCAGTAAAATAACCACCATAGGCCCGAGAAAAAAACAAATTAACGATCAAAGCAAACGAAATCGATCACAACAGTGACAAAAAAAGAAAATGAATATAAAGCTTTGAGCACATTTTCTATTCAATTTTGGATAGGAACAAAGACAAAGGCCCACTACTGACGATAACAATTGGAGGGACATTCTGCGCCGAAACAGTTAGCAGAAAACATGGATGGTGAAATGCGTCATTTGTAGCAGAAAACCTTGTAACAGAGGAGTGAGACTGTCACCTTGTTATCGATATCTGAAAAAAACGGTTGCCTTTGCATAATAATTACCGTAGAATACCGCGCATCCACCCGTTTCACACTAAACGCCCATTCCCAAATTTGTAACATTTGAGAAAATATTCACAGTACATTGATATGTAAAATTGATGACTGGTCAAGCACCCATCCTCCATTTTTTTGCGACTATCTCTAAATCTTGAGTAGGCGCTTGCCCGGTATTTTACGGTAGGTAGAAATATTTCAATATATCTTTCTGACATCTAAACTAGAGTTTGGCATTCTGCAAGAGCTGGCTGAAAGGCACACACCGAAGTTATAGATGAACTGAACCCGGTTTCCCTTTCATTTTTTTCAATTTATTTTTGTTTTCTTCGCTGTGCAGATCCCAGACTACTGCTGCATGTTAAAAAATCGGTCTCACATAGGATTTATAGGCAATAAACTTTACTGATGGACTGGAGTGCCCCAAAGGCTGTCTTAGGAAGCTTAGCATCTTGAAATGCAGGTTTTTAAATAGACTGGTCATTGCAGTTGTTTCACTGCAGATCCAATGATATGGTGACCTTCAAGTATTTTTAAGATTCAACTTTTTGCTAGGGGACTTTGTCTATCAAATAAGTAAATTGTAAAAGGTTTCCTTTCCATGTAGCTAATTACAGATATTTTTTTTTCTGCCAAAAGATGTTACCCAGTGGTCGGGTTTTGGTTCCAAAGGAACAATACAAAGAAACGGTCAATGCGAAGGTTTCTCCTTAATTATCCAGCAGAAGCACATACAGTGCTTGCAAGCTGTTTAGGTTTAAAGGCATCAAATGAAATTACTGAAAGTGAAAAGTTGTCACATTTCACCCATTTGGTTTCATTTTGGTGCGTCCACTCCCGCGACATTCCAGCGGCTTTAGATTCCTAACCGGAGATACTTACAGAGCTTCTCCATCGACTGATGAGCTCTCATCCACTAAGTTGAATTCCAAGAAGCGTTGGAAGTCTGAATCGGAAGAGCCAATGCTCCCATTGCATGTAATTTGAAAACTATAAATAGTCCGGCAAAGGGAAACACTGTGTAAATATAATCTTTATAGTTTAGGCGGGTACTTTAACCTGTGTAATCACCGCCGTACATGTATGGCGACGGCCATCAAAGGGTTAAAGAGTAATTTGCCACTTTGTGCATCGTGAATGAATTTTTCTAGGCAGGTTTCAACTAAAAGACGATTGTCGTGACTACAAATTTTGGACTAAAGAGCTTTATAGTGAAATTTCGATGTGAAGGACAGAGTTTTCGCTAAATATGTACACAGCCCACAATTTGGCCACTTAAATTGAAATTCTTGCTTCTTTGACAGTCGCCACTTCAAAAATCTAGGAATAATATTCTAGAAATTAACATCATGACAACATAAGAATTTGTGTTGTATGATGCAGAAGCCATCGCCTACCACTCACAAGCCTACCACTGAGCCCACCACAGAGTCCTATGTATGTGTTTCATGAGGGGTGCTGTGATTGAATTAAATTAAGCAGTTGGCTATTAATGAACAGTTTCAAGCTTGACAGCTGAACAACAAGTGCAGAAGGCCAAACCTGGCTGCAGCATACCTTCAGCTTGTTGAGGTAGGACTGGGAATGGACCAGAAGCAACTCCTGCTTGGTAGCTTCATGAGGGACATGGAAGTTGGTGGCATTCAACAACCCAGAGTCTGCACAGAGTGCAATAGGCACCACGGGTAAAGTCCTAACTTGTATGTTGCAGAAAACAATCTAAATTCTTGTACATCACAAGGAGGCTCACTGAGTCTATTCATGATCTCAGAATTCTAGATGACATCCAAACTGAAGGTGCCAATCTGGCAGGCATTAGTTCATAGAAAGAAATAATTTAATACGTTGCACATAAATGGCTTAATACCTTACTTATCGGCGTGTCTCAGAATCGGTCCTAGGACCTGTTTCCTGGTGACTGCATTCCTCTACAACTGCAAAAGAGCATCTACTTGTAAGGTTAACCCCATAAAGTCCTCTTCCTTTAATTTTTCTTTTCTGTCTTCAAGGTGGTTATTCTATTTTTTATTTTTTTTTAACACAAGTGATTGGTATTAGCCCAGATTCCAAAAGGACTCGGGCGAATGTTCAATTGGCGATTCAGGCATAAGTAAAAAAACAAAAAAAAAACAGCCATTAGTAAAAATCCGTATGATTGGTTAAAGCTTGCAACCATGCCCTGCAAACAAAGCATATGCTCAGCGCAGAAATCCGTGGAATTATGTCACCAGCCACAAGACACCCTTCAATTCAACGCACATGTAATGAGCAGCTAGGGCTCAAGGTTTTCGGTATTGATGATCCCCGGAAAGTAATCTTCGAGCCGGTTTTATCAAAATCGATGATAGCCGAAAAAATCCCTAATTGAGACTGTCCTTGAATATAAAAAAAACTATCACCTCACCTCCCTCATAGGAGAGAAGGAGGTGTGGCTTGAGCCGGTGAAATGAAATGCCGAGAGGTTCGAATCCTATTGTGAAAATAAGCTTCGAATTTTGTGTTCCCCTACATCAGCAAAGAATGCCAAATTAGCTGCGAGCTTTAACCATGAAGAAAGCAGGACGCTGGTGCCGAGACGCAATCTGATAGGAAACTAAAACTTAAAAACACGTTCAAATTGAATTTCTTTTTTTTTTTTTAAATGCTGGATAAAGCTGTTTGCCTTATATTTTTGTAAACTATGCTCTCACTTAAAGGTTTTCAATGATTCCCAGAAAGTTTCTAATTGGAACCATATACCTTCAAATTTATTCGTCAAAAGTTAATTACTCAAAGACAATTAAGGATTTTTATTTGAAGTGTTGCATTTTGTTAGGTGAAGCCATTTTCATTTAAAACTTTTATCATGTGTTCACTTGGCTCCTGGAGCATTTTTGTCGTAAGAACCTAATTATACCAGACATTTTAAATTTTTCATAAATAGGGCTTTTTGGCAGAGACCAATATGACAGCACCTTTTTCTGCACAACGCACACTTTTTGCATGGGCGATTTGTTCAGAATTCTATGAAACACCCAGTATATTGCTACAAATAGAAAGAGAAGATGAATGTGAACTGGAAATAAACATAATATAATAAGACGAATTTGCGCCTCGTTAAAATGTTTAACGAGTCACCAAGAGAACAGTATATACTGGCATCTTGCGATGAAGACAAAAGGGCGACCGTCACGAAGCGCGCATTACTGCTGCTCTTATACACGAGGTGCGTTTAGGACTGTTCCGAACCAGAACACACGATGACATCTGAGAATTTTCTAGAAGAACATTGATCGATAAAAGAAAATAACTACACTGAGCGGGGTTCAAACCCCGTTGCTCCATGTGGCAGCCGCATGTGTTGCCAACTCCGCACCGCAAGCGGCGTCATATAAGTTCCCGCTGCAGATGAAACATTGCTGAATGAGAGAGATGTGACGAGTATGTGGCACTCGAGGGCCCTTACTCTTGAGGATGTCGAAGATCTTGCCCCACTTGCCAGCGTCGAAAGGGTGGATCTTCTCGAGGCCATAAAAGGAGATGTTATACTCCGGGTGGTACACCACCGGGAGCTTTGTACCGGGCTTGAGGCCTTCGGGGCGGATCACGAGGTCCTGGCTCTTGGGCCCGATCGACGCTGGCGCCGGCACACCGGAGCTCAGCGTTCGAGGCTGGCTCATCCCAGACGCGGGCTGTGTCCTGCTAGAAACTGCATCAGTAAACAGGAGTCACCACAATAAACAGGATGTGGTGGCATTAGCTTGCAGAAAATCTGACCAACGATACTGTAGTGTCACGGTGTGCGATATTTGTTTTTTTTGGCATATGTCTTCTTCAGTCAACACGTAAGAGACATTGTGAAAAAAATATCAGGTGATGCGGAACCCAGCGAACCCACGGGTTCAATCCTCAGTCCCACCTGTTTCGATGTGGAGGAACATATTGTACTGGCGTGTGGACTGTATCCCTACTGCGTGATGCACATCAGTCCCCAGGCTAACAGTGTACAGCACTGGCCAAATTTTTCATCTACAGTGTGTAACAATATCTTGACATACTCTGGCATAACTAGACTCACCCTGTCTGAACGTCCTAATGTCTATTTTGTTTTATCTGGTGATCGAGATGCTTCAATCTGCAGACACACAAGAGTGGTTGGCTGTATTTCCGATCCTCTCATTTCGATGGTACAGGGAAGAGGGAAGCTTTCTTTGGCTTTGAAGGTTTCAGGGAGAGGGCATGGCATTGAGGAAAGCTAGATCGGTCAAGGAGCGCTTTACTGGCATAGTTAAAATGCCAGCAGCTGCCTTTCGTACTCGCAAAACTGTACGCAGTTCATTTCAATTGGATGCTGTTGAACTACGGTTTTCACTAAAGCCCTAACTGAAGGTTGAATCTTGTGTTCTGTAGAAAAAGCACTGCCAACATCATATCGTTCAAGTATCTTAGCGCGGATACAAAACCGAATGATTTAAAAAGCGCAATTGACAGACACGGACATGAAGTAGACAGGACAGCTATAGCACTGCCCTGTCTACTTCATGTCCGTGTCTGTCCTTTGCGCTTTTTAAATCATTATGTTAAACCAACTAGCCCACCTTAATATTTTAGTACAAAACCGAAACCGAGCGCAAAGCCGCCAAGCGTTGATCGCGACTTACTAGAATGGAGACAGCCTTTTCAATCGGCCTTTTCAATCGGATGGCGGGAGGAATGGCATGCGCAAACTCTTCAGAATTTAACTAAAATCTTACGTTCACGGCAATCTGTAAAGTCGAAGCGATTTGTACCTTTAGCAACAGTGAAACAGCTTGCCCAGAACTAGGGGTGTCGCGAACTAGAGCACTATATAGCTCCTACGGAGCAGAGTAGCGCAATCCTTTGATCCGCGTGTTTCGCCGACAACATGGCCGACAGAGCAGCTCGGCGCGAGTCACGTGGTACTCAGGGTTCCAGGAGGCGGCCCGCCCTATGGGAGAATACATGGAGATCGACGCAACACGGCTAATTTAAAAATAAACGGCGAGTTCACACTTTTCAAAACTAGTCTGTCGTGAAGCTGGTAATGCACTAAACACTTTATCAAAGTTTTAATAATATCGGATGCGTGTGCAAATTTTGAGAAGGCAATTTCCAAGGCAATGGCGTTTGAAGCAGACGATTTTTGCACGCAGCGGAGATGGGCTCTTTGGGTTGGCCGGAGCGGGTCACGTGGACGCCGTGACGTTGCCGCGTCGTCTGCTGCATGATGCCGCTCGTGCAATTTTTAAAAACAAATTACGTCCTTACTTGGCACAAAACTCAGTGCAAATGATTCTAAAATGTTCCTTTATTATGTCAAAAACTATTGTCGTTCCGTACATCTCCACAACATTGAAGAAACAACGATTTTCTCACGTTCCCCATGCATTTCTGACCGGAGTTGGAACCTCCGGGCGTTCGCCGCTAGTCGCCGAGAGGCGGCGTTCTAGATTGCGCTACTCTGCTCCGAAGGAGCTATATAGTGCTCTATCGCGAACCGGCCGCGGTTCGAGTTCGACCAGGTTCGACTTTTTCGAACTTTTAGTGAAAAGTTCGGCGAACCTTGTATTGAGGTTCGACTCGTGTGCGCATGCGCGACAGGCTGGCCAGTTGGCTTCGGATTGGATGGCGATGGCTAAGGGATGAATCAAGGGCAGCGCTGATTGGTTCTTTCAGTTAATACAGTACAAAGAATTAAGTTATTAACTTCTTCAGTGATAAGAATTGATTTCTTCTAATTGCAACTGTTGATAAAATAAAATAACCCATTGCATAAAAAAAAAATTCTCCAAACCTAGACATGCTTGCATCAAGGTCTGGCCACAGTGTCCACAAAGTCGAACCGGTCGAATCTGGCGAAAAGTTCGAAGGTTCGTCGAACCGGTTCGACCCAGTCGAACCCCGAAAGTTCGACCTAAAAATCCGGTTCGACAAAAGTTCGCGACACCCCTACCCAGAACTAGGGGTGTCGCGAACTTTTGTCGAACCAAATTTTTAGGTCGAACTTTCGAGGTTCGACTGTGTCGAACCGGTTCGACGAACCTTCGAACTTTTCACCAGATTCGACCGGTTCGACTTTGTGGACAGTGTGGCCAGACCTTGATACAAGCATGTCTAGGTTTGGAGAATTTTTTTTTTATGCAAAGGGTTATTTTAATTTTATGAGCAGTTGCAATTGAAAGAAATTAATTTTAATCACTGAAGAAGTTAATAACTTAATTTTCTTGTACTGTGTTAACTTAAATAACCAATCAGTACTGCTCTTAATTCATCCCTTAGCTATTACTATCCAATCCGAAGCCAACTGGCCAGCCTGTCGCGCATGCGCACACGAGTCGAACCTCAATACAGGGTTCGTCGAAATTTCCACTAAAAGTTCGAAAAAGTCGAACCTGGTCGAACTCGAACCTCGGCCGGTTCGCGACACCCCTACCCAGAACCGAACATAAATAGGATTGGATTGGCTTGTATAATAGCTTTTTGAACCCAAAAATCAAACAATCGAGACGCGAAAAAAATGAATAGATAAATGCATACAAAGCTTAAACCTAAAATTGGGGGGCCACTTGCGTCATCTATTGTGCTCTTGACTTATACTACTTGACAGATAGCCTGCAAACCGTTACCGTGTTCGGCACGCCGGCGGCGTATTTCCAAAACCTGCCCATTCCAGATCTGCCGCGGAGCGGCGTGCTCTGATTGGCCAGATTACCGCCGCAAAAATATTGACGGCGACGCACATGCGGCGCCGGTCGCCGGCAGGAGCGTCTGCTACTGCTATGGCGGATACTTTGGTGCCGTGGTGACTTAGTGGACGCGTTGTTGTGTAGAGTACGCGTTGTTTCATCTGCCAGTGCATATCAATTGAGTTATTCCGCTTATCACGTGCATAAAGTTCGGTAGCAGAAGTTTCGAGCATGCCGATGTCCACAGTCCGACTGCTCCAACCTCGGCGATTCTCTACTACGTTCAAATGAAGTAGGCCTCGCTGCTCTGTTCCGTAATTGAAACCGCGTACACGTAGAGTGCTTGCAGTGCTAGTGCGCAGTGCTTTTCAACCTTATTTCAAGAAGCGAGAACGACAGCCCTGCACAGCGTGTGTGGCTGGTGTCTACGTTTTCCGTGTGGCTTTTGTCAAAGTAAGCCTTGTAGCCTTTCTACGCGCCCGCGTAGCGCCCGCAATGCTGTCAATTGTACTGCTCAATTAATTGGCTGTTTTTCTTGCTCTGAAGCGCTATGCAGACTTTATATCTACTTTAATGCTTCGCACCTGAATGAACACTTGTTTGTCGCTGAACAAGATTGCCATGAACGGATTTTCTTCCGCGGTTTTACGCCGCGCAAGTGTACTTTTTCTGCCGTATTTTCACGTTTTATTGCACAGACTGCCTTGATTTGTACCAGTTTTAGGCTATTTTGCGCACACAGAGTTTTGTGAAATTAAAAGGACGCGAATTGGTTTCAAGCTGTTTCTTACGCCTATCATTATTTCACATCGTGTTACTTTGATCAGCACTGGAGGTGAGCTAGCTAGGACTGCTCTAATTCGTCTTTTTAACCCCAAGGAGCAGAGAATGAACTACGATATAAAAACCCACGCAGAACTCGGTTTCAAAAGATAGGGACCTTGTCCTGGTGCCTTTTTGTTCACTGTTCCCTTCTCTACATTCGATACATAGGTATGCGACCTGTTCAGTTACCTGAAATGTCACCTGCCCTTTCAGCCTGTGGAGGTCCAAGGGAATTAGAACGGAAGCATTAAAGCCATCTTCAGATTACTTGTGCATCAAATCCTGTTACCCACGGGACATTCTTGTGTGAACCTGAAGTCCATGCTATTGATAGTGAACAAAAGGTAAGGGCGCAAACGAGCTGGTGGTGGTTATACATTTCGACAAAAACCCCGAGACTGAGACAAGAAGGGACGGACAAACACAAAGACTCAAAGACTTTGTGTTTGTCCGTCCCTTCTTCTCCCAGTCTCGGGGTTTCTATTGATAGCGTCCCCATGCTAGTGATAGACTCCAGCTACAGTCTAGTTTTGTCATCTTTATTTCGGTCCCATAAGTTACAGGTAGATCCAGGCAAGATCCAGGACACTGAGCACAACGAATGCAATGCTGGGGGGCTATGTTCGACAAATGTCTCGTTTCTTCTAAAAAGAAAGGGAAGTGACGGAAGCGACGATATCGCGTCTGATTGGTTAGAGGCTCAAATGACGAAAGAGGGAACTTTCGTCATTTGAGCCTCTAACCAATCAGACGCGATATCGTCGCTTCCGTCACTTCCCTTTCTTTTTAGAAGAAACGAGACATTTGTCGAACATAGCCCCCCTGCTGGTTCTCATGACCAGTGACTTATACGCACACACCCCTAACATACCCTAGGCCGAGTCCTCAATAACCGCATCCCACTAGAGCAACAGCAACAAACGACAGCGACAGACGACAATGAGCGACATACGACACCAACAGACACCCTGTTTGTCGAAGTCCGCCGTCCTACCTGGCAGGCACGATGCAGAACAAGAGGACAAGGACTTCAAAATACAGAGACAAATAGAGTATGGCGACGTGGTTTTCATGTTTTTCTCTTTGGGCGTAAAACGCGCCGACAAACACGGTGAAAGTGGAGACAATTACTTTATTTCTGGTTTAAAGCTTCACCTTGTCTTCATTTCCCGTTGGCGACTTTCCGAAAACAGTTGTGACAATCGACACCCAACTTTTTCTTAACTTTTGGGTCGTTCGAAGCATTTCAGGTGGGCGCCACGGAATTTCACGTCGATTTGAGGACGCTTTTGATTTCATATCCGAATGACTGAGGGCAGGCGTTTTATGGGGGACAATACAGGGGACGTTTTATGGGGGACAATCACAGAACGGATGACAAGTCTCTCGCTTTGCCGGAATGGCTTGCCGCGGAACTGGCGGAATGTCGTGTCCCACTTTGTGGTGAGCGGTCTTACTTTGGTCAGTCCTCGCACATGGGTGTATCCATCCTGATGCAGGGGCGTAGACTTCAACATCTTGAAGCACCGACTTGCGCACCCAGTTTTCACGAGCAAAACCAGTCGCAGCAAATTCCCTTTTGCAAAACGACATCTAGCAAGCAAGCCGCGCCCGCGACCACTACGAGCAATCCAGGAATCGGAACTGCGAGAGCGGGAACGATCAGTGGCCGCCAAGGACCGAGTCACGGGAGGAATGGGAGGAAGGGTAGAAGGAGGGTGGGGAAGAGAGCAACATAAGTCACGAGGGGGCGAGAAAATTAAGTTTGTCCCCGAGAGATGTTCCTCGGTGGGACTGCTTGCCGCACTTCAAGTTCAACGACAGACAAGAACTCGTCTGTCGTCGATGGTTTTTCAGCGCTTGTCGGTGTTTGTCGCTGTAGTGGGATGATGCTATAAGAATTGTCTACTCAAAGTACGCAAATGTATGCTATACACCCCTCGGGAGGCCTTTCCCAGAATTAGCAACACCTTCCCAGATTGACAATCATGAATGAACCCCTGGTCTCAGTCCTGGCAGTGTTACAGCAGTGGAAGGTGGGCACCGCAGATGCCTGTTCTGCTGCGGCTCACTAGCAAGTCAGTCGAAGGAGATTCAAGGAACTCCAAGTTGGGACATCGCGACCAAAGCAACATTTTCCCCCTTCTGCTTGGTCTCTTTGCTTGAACTTCTAGAACGAGCCACACCGGGATCAAGACAATCTGCACCAGTACATGGCGGCTCCTATGACCCATCTTGTAACGCCTTCATCTCAACCACCATTCTCCAGCAGTTCTTTTAGGCACAGTCCTCAGAAGGTAATCAAATGAGCATGCACAAGTTACATCAGAGTTCCAGGTGCAGTTCAAGGTCTTGCATCCAAGAAATATTTCTCGAGACATTCACAACATATGTTGATGAACACCAGTGTTGCAGGCAATCATCTGCCAAGAAACCACACTTGATCATGCAGACGCTTGCTTCCCAGAGGTCGATTGCGTAGAACCGGATGGTGCAGCCCTATCCTGCCCATCAACCAGGCCTTTGGCACGTTCACTCTACTGTGTAGCATTGCAGATGCTTGAACTAGACTGTAGACTGCCTGCCTGATGGGGAAAGAAAGACCAAGCAGTCAATCCAAGCCACTCTTCAACCAATGTGCAGGAAAGGAAATTCAAACATGGAGATATGAAACCTGTTGTATGCAAGACAGATTGTAGGTCGCTATGCTTGTTCTGGGTGCGTCCTGATCAATCCATTAAGTGGGAGTGGGAGACTCGCCCCTTTAAAGGACCCCTGAAAAAACTTTTTTTTAACAGTATAGCTGGTGAAAGGTCAAGAACGAAGTAAAAGCTCGTCCCACCTTTTTACACTTTAGTAGTGTAAACGCTGGAGAGGAGGTGACCTCCTCTCCACCGTTCGCTCCACTGAAGTGGAAAGGGGTGGGAGGAGATTCCACTTCGTTCTCGACCTGTCACCGACTATACTAGTTGGGACACGCGTGTCAAAAAACATTTTACGTGAGGAAAAGCTTTTTTCAGAGCAATATTGACGGCGCAAGACGCGATTTAGTCGGCAGTCACGTCCCTTACCACTTGTTTTCTCTCGGCATTTCAGGCGCGGGGAGGAGAGGTCGATCGCCTTCGCCTTCACGACCGAGATGGTCATTTTGGAATGATCCGTGACGCCATGGACTTCGCGCACAATTTAAATTAAATCTCTCGCAATCTATATTGCTCTAAACAACTTTTGTTTTTTGCGTAAATTTTTTTTAGCACATGTGTCCCAACTAGACTGTCTAAAAAAAACATTTTCTTTCTTTTCAGGCGTCCTTTAAGTTAGCAGCAAAGTTACTTCCTAACCAGCAAGTTATCCCTTGAAGTCCTGCTGCATGCTACCTTAGGAACAAAGTTGAGGATGGGAAATTTGGATCGGAATGTGCAAGAATGCCTTCCAAAGAGAAAATCATTGATGTCTCTGCTCTGCCAAAGTGCTTACCCTGCTACATTTCACCAAAATGTGATGAATTTATGCCTACATTGCACCATAAAGGAGTTTTCGTTTAAATAACTACCGAAACTAATAGTTCAGACGTCGCACTACTGCCAGATTGTTCCTGTAACATGTGCGAATTGTCAGA
>JABSTQ010001488.1:0-40158 GCA_013358835.2 Ixodes persulcatus | reverse complement strand
AAATTCTAGCAACCTTGATTAGGCATAAACTGATAAAATGCACATATTAATTTACGATATTGATACTCACACGATGCAGTCACACTTAAAATGAACATAAACTTGAGAGAAGTCATCGCCGAGGATCTCTTTGGTTGGGTATAATTCTAATGTTTGGATTACAGCAAACAACCTTGCTGATATGCAAGCAAGTATTTCGTGCTACTTTAGGTTCATACCGTTATTTTGTTTTAATATTAGGCTCCTCTCGAGGAAATGCACATTTTTATTATGGGTCACGCGAGGATCATATAATCAAAGCGTGAGACATTATAACTCGTATTCAACACGATTTCCGATAAGTTTAACGGCATTTTTATTCTTCATTGTTTCTTATTCTTCAATGTTCTGTTATAAAAAGGCCATGCAAGTGCGTATATCTGATGAGTAACCTCCGCCATCCGTCAAAAGAAATAAATTCCTAAAATTATTGCGTGCGGTAGAATTACCTACACGAAACACGTTTATATATATTTTTCGTAAAAGCATTCAAACGGCTTTCGCGAAGTTTCTCGAGCCTGGGTGTTTTATGTGCCAAACTGATGAATGCATCTGGCACGCCCCAGCGAAAGATTTCTTTGATTTCGACCAGCTGGAAATATTTTGACGTGCAACCGCAATCTTGGTTACAATAAAATTTAATGTAAGCTTTTTTTTATATAAATTTCGAATGTAACTTGTTGTACCGAGAGTTCAAGTGACAATATTTTTTTTTCAAGCAGTCTTGCATAGCCGACAGGCAATATTGCAGGTGGTATTGTTTTTTCTTTTTCTTTTTTTTAATAAGCTTGCAGTAGACACGACGCTTTCAGTAGACCCAATACAAAAACAAGTTATATATGGACACTAGTTCACATGGTCCTTTGGGTTTCCAATAAAACCAAAATATTTCGCCGAGATGTCCCATCTTTGAGACACATTTCTTGGCGGGTAAATTTTGCCATTAAAGTTTACCTGAGTAACCAGATATACCGGGTGATTCAAGGAGACGGCAGGCTCTTTAAATCGACCGCAAAATTCGGTTTCTTAACCTATCGCGCTACGACTTTGTGCAGCGTTGCCCACAGATGGTGCATTTTGTTTGTAAAATTTGCAAAGAGCGAACTTACCTGAGGAAAAAGTAAAGAAGGTAAAAGGCTTAGCTTCTATGGAAACGCAGCGAAGCCACCGGTCTTCAAACAACACGGCGCCGTTCGAGAACCGTGTTGCTTGTTCGAGGTCAGAATGTTTTACCCACCGAACCTTCTATGCCCATTATTCCAGGTGTAATGTACATAAGGAGCTCCGCGTGGCGGTCTGCAGTCAGTTTCCGCCCCAGCGTTCGACTGTGCTGTCTTGGTGATTTCGACGCCCGCGACGCTTTGCTTTCTTCTGTTTCCTTTTTTATTTTTAGGCTCAAGTTCGTCCCATTAAAAGTTTCAGTTTTCCCCAGTTATTGTTTGTTTCACCTTGTCATTCGTGACATTTTGGTGGAGGTGCGGGGTACCGCATGTCCGTTACAGCGCAGCCCTCCGTGTTCCTGCAGTACAAGCCCGAACCCAAGCCCCCGAGGACTCGAAGAAGACCAGATCGAGACCCGATCAAGTCGCCCCATCCAAGGTCTATACCCGGAACAAGGACTTCTACCGCCCAGGACCAAACAGCCAACGAGGCCGAGAATGGAAAACGAGCAGTAGCAGATCCCGGCTGCTTCCACCATCATTTACCTACCCGTCGCACCGCGGACGGCTGCTCCGTTCCACGGCGAGCAGTACGAAGATGTCAAAGACTAGATCGACCAGTATGAACGCGTTGCGCGCCACAATGGCTAGACAGATGAGCAGCGCCTTCACAACGTCTATTTTTCGCTTGAGGGGACCGCCAAACACTGGTACGAAAACCATGAATCCACTTTGACATCGTGGGACATTTTCAAGAGCGAGCTGAAGGACACATTTACCAACCACAACCGCCGAGAGAGAGCCAAGGATCTACTGCGAACTAGAACCCAGGGCCCCAACGAGACCATCGCCGGCTTCGTGGAGGACGTTCTGCGCCTGAACGGCCGCGCCGACCCTCGGGCGACAGGAGAAAAGAAGCTGCGAATCCTCATGTGGGGCGTGAGAGACGACATCTTCGGCGGTCTGGTCCGCAGCCCTCCGACAACAGTCCAAGATTTTGTCATCAAGGCAACGAATATCGAGCGTGCCCTGCAAGACCGAGCCAGTCACTATCAGAGACTACCCTGCCTCGCCGTCCTCCGGCCGTCTAGCGGCGACCTTGCCTCCAGCGTCCCAGGCATTCGCGAGATCATTCGCGACGTTGTTGGGGAGGATCTCCGAAAGCTGCTACCCGCTCTTGACCCACCAGCTCCGCTCTCCATCGTCGAGGTCGTGCGTGAAGAGGTGCAGAGAGCCGTCCAACTAGAGGCTCCCATCAGCGTAGCAGTCCCCCAAGAACCCACGCTAACTTACGCCGCAGTGGCCCGACGGCCACCGCCTCCTCCGCGCGCCTATGTCGCGTCACCCCGACGTCAGTCCCCTGCGCATCAGAACGACCGACGCCACAACGACGAGGTCCAGTACGCCTGCCAGTTGCCCCGCGCACCCCGGAAGACCGACGTGTGACGAACGCCTGACCGACGCCCTCTGTGCTTCCACTGCGGCGAAGCAGACCACACCTATCCGCCCTTGCCCATACCGACTACTCGGGCTGCACGGGTTCCACCCGAATGACCCGCGCCCCCGTTATGGTGAACGTCCTCGGGAGATCGACGACTACCTGCGACGCCCTCAGTCCCCCGAGCGTGCGTACCGCCGAGAGTCCCGGTCGCCGTCGCCACGACGTCCAGCTTCGCCGATGCACCAACCCCGACGTGAAAGCCTGTCACCCCTCGCTCCTCGCCGGGGAAACTAGGCGCGTCAACGCCTGGAGGTGGAGTTGCCGAAGACGACCGACGCCAATATCCTCCACGAACGTCGGAGGGCTCCCACTCAAACGCCACCAGAGACCGAAACGACGCTCCTGCAACGGTAAAGAATAACCTAAACATCGTTATCGACGTCCACGACGCGTCGACTCTTGTCGACACCGGAGCAGACTACTCCGTCCTGAGTGGGAGGCTCTCCCAACGCCATCGGAAAGTGACGACGCCGTGGGATGGCCCACAGTTACGGACCGCCGGGGGACATCTCATCACGCCAGTCGGAAGATGCACTGCTCGCGTCGAGATTCACGGCGAGACGTGTCCGGTAAAGTTCGTCGTTCTACCAGACTGTGCAAGAGACTATAGACTCGGAATGGACTTTTTTTACGAATACGGCGCCGTCATCAACCTGGAAGGCCAACACTTGAGGCTGCGGAAACCTGTCGTAGTGTCCGAAGATCACAAAACTACGGCAGCCACGTCAGCTACCGTGCGTGTACTTTCCCACCACGTGAACTTGCCACCATGCTCGAGTGTACTTGTGCTTGTCGCAACCGAAAAAGGCATCTGCGGGAAGTTTTGCTGGAAGGTACCCTTCTCCGGGCCTCGACGAATATTGGTATGAAAGTGAGAACCGATGAACGTCCGATAACCCGTAACCGCCACCTTTTCTCTTACTGGTCCAGTTGTCGGCCATAAAGTGTCCGTCGACTCCATGGCCATCTCTTAATGAGATATTCAAAATTCAGGGCATTAAGAAGAACGGAAAGATAGAGTTTCAGTGAATAATTCGCTTGCCAAAAAACACACACTGTCATCAGCAAGAACAACAAACCCTAATCTACGGACGCACTTCAAGGTAAGCTGGGACTAAGGTGGCGATGCAGGCGAGTTGGCTCATGACTTAAGAAATTGGGAACAGCGCGCAAGAAAGACGAGGACAAACGGGTTTATATAGAACAATCGGGACACTGCGTCAATGAGAGAATGCGTGAACATGCCCTTTCGCTGCAGTCAATGGCAGGAGGTCACTCATACGTACACTGCAGAGACTGCTTGTGTCACCCCGTCTTCAAAGATACCCTAATCATTGGCAGAGGGCGTACAAAAGTGCAAAGAGAGGTGCTGGAGACGCATGCAATAGAAAAAGCTGGCTCGGAGCACTGCGTCAGCCAGCCTTCTGTTTATCTTGACAAAAAGAGGTAGATTTTATAGATGTCTGGCGAGCGAAACGGCATTGGTTTTTACGGCGTTGGTTGGCTTTGTGGTGTTTACTTGTTTGAGCCGTTTTAATAAAACCTCAGTTGGTAGTCAGTGCTTTTCCTCTGCTCTATTCTCGTTGTACTCGTCTTTTTTTGGGCGCTGTTTCCAATTTATTTAGCTTGGACACTTACACTCAACATTGGCTCTAAAGTGTAACGTTAGAACCAAGTTTTTCTTTTCTTGTGAATAACAGGTTGCTTTCGTAGATCGCTTCTTTAGCGACGAATCTCATAGCGGAGGTAGACAGTGCTACTGAGCATGTGCACCGCTAGTTTTGTCTGCACAATTCCAGGGATTATTTCCGGAGTCCCTAAGCTAGCGGGATGGAGAGTGTGGTTGCAGCTTTCGGTGCCTTGTCAGCCTACTGGTGAACGGAGTGTACCTAGACTCTGTCTCCCTCTTAAATACAATATTTTATTTTTACGACCCTTCCCGAAAACTTAGACGTTTGAAATATACCATATTCTAATTTGAGAGTATTTCAAGTACAGTTTATGTTTGTAAGTACACAAAAAATATGCCGAAAATACAGAATTCTTTTTTTTTTCTTTTTACTTAGTACTGTAAAATATTTCTCAAAATCGTTTCAAACTAACTTCATTTAAACAACATTTGAAATACTCTTCTTGCATACTGAAATGTGTAAATACTAAATTAGTAGGCACAAAATACCCAAGCAGCACGTTCTGAATGGGCCATCGCTGGCAAGTATACTATGGCCAACCAGATTCTCAATGGCCCAAGCTTGGCCAAAGTGCTCGACAATAGCTGTGTTTTGGTTCTCGTCTGGTGACTTGCCATTCACTTTATGCCAGTCGCTGGCCATTCACTTTAGGTCACTGACTGGCCATTCACGTTTGGCCAGTGACTGGCCAAGCCAGTGACTGGCCATTTACCTTTGGCCAGTGACTGGCCATTCACCTTTGGCCAGTGACTGGCCATTCCCTTTAGGCCAGTGACTGGCAATACACCTTTGGTCAGTGACTGACCATTCACTTTAGTCCTGTGACTGGCCATTCACCTTTGGCCGGTCACTGGACAGTCACTTTCGGACAGCCACTGTCCATTCACTTTTGACCAGCCCCTGGCCATTCCCGTTTGGCCAGCCACTGGCCATTGACTTTCGGCCGGTCACTGGCCGAAAGTGGCTGTAGTTATACACTTAATATATAATTTATCAAAGACTGCCAGAAAATTTGGGTGTCCCTCACAAGACTGTCAAGAGTTTCGGGGGGTCAAGTTTGATAACTCAACCCCAGAAACTTTTACATATTAATGACACACGAAGCTGCTGCAAGGTTGCTCAATATATCTTGAACGTTTTGAGTACTAAGTCTTACGACGCTGGTTGCGACCAGCATTTCAGTCGCCCGTGGGATCACGGATGGTATGTGGTCCCACCATTAGGATGCCCCGGTAGTGCAGGAGTAAAACAAATAAAAAAAGTAACTTTAGGTGAAGGGACAGTGCAACGATGTTCAGTTACAATATTTTTCACTTTACGCAAGCTTACTGGCACTAAGGGGAGAGAGAAGCCTTGAGTACACAGTCAAAGTTTTTACACACTTCAGGGTGTAAATCAGTTTGTCCCTGGGCTAAAACCCTTATGGCGTTCAGGCAAGCACCCTTCATAATGGGTGCTTGCTAACACCCTTGGTAAAGGGTGCTTGGCATGAAATGGGCGCCTGCTGGGGTGGTCCAGTGGATGCTGGGCCACACCAGCCAATCCGGCACCGGGAGAGTATCATGCGACGTTTTGGTTATGTGGAGCTCAAGGTCACATGACGCTCTCTCGACGCTGGATTGGCTGGGATGGCATGTAGCGTCCGCCGCGCTCGGACGAAGGGTGAAATGAAGTATAGGCCCCAGTGAAACTTTTATAGGAATGCGTCCAATACACATATCAGAACTTGTAAATTGTACAAAAATCCTATACGGTATTGCATATTCTTATATTATTATTATATGATCTACAGCTTATCATGTATACTTAACACATTTACACTTATTTCACTTAGAGGGATTGCCACATCACCACATACAAGGCATGTGATAGTCACACTGAACACAACTCACTTCATGAAGAAGTAATAGAAAAAAGCTCCTTGCAAGCCACATTATAACCCCGTGAGCAATTGGGAAGTGCTACGGCGCCCCCTTTCTCGAACTCTAAGTGAGCAAGCAGTGACCCCAAGCATCGCACTGCACGGCTGAACCATTGTGAGTATCATGGGCTGCCACAAACAAAGCATGTAAAGCTTTCCTCTTTGGATATATCGAGGTATTTAGCGCACAAGGTAGCGAGAAGGAGAACAGGACAGAAAAGAGCGCTACTCACAACTACGTTTACTCATAAGAAGGGAAGAGAAAGTAAACACACAAATAATCCACCGCGGACTCGTGCATCTACCACAGCCCCGTGAATGATAGCGGCTAGTTCATCCAGGCTCGTGCGGGTCCTTCATTGTTTGTTCAAGGAATTCCCTTTCCTTGTTTGTTAGCGTTACGGATTCAACGCTAATACAGTTCCTGTCCTCACGAAGGATGTAGAAGGCCTCCAATACCTCGCAGGTCAATTTGTCCTTGTTCTTCCCCAAGATGTTGGGGAAGAACAAGGACAAATTGACCCGCGAGGTATTGGATCAATTTGTGATTTTTTTGCTTTGCTCTCACTTTTCACTTTTACAGCTGCCGGTTTTCTTTCTGCTGATAGCAGCCTTCCTGTGTGCATTTGAGGTTATTCTATGGGTAAGAGGCCACCAACAAAGGCACAGATGAGAAGGAATATGTCTAAAAGAAGAAGGCGAAAAGCAGGAACGTTTGGGCAGACACACTTTGTCAGGCGGTGTTATCGGTCGCGAGCGTTCATTGGGTGCGATAATGGGTTCTTTTCGGTATCAGCGAACATAGAAAAGGGAAGTCAAGTTGCAAAAAAAAAGAGACAAACACGGACAGAAGGCGGGGAGCTCAGGTGCTGCAATCTACGTTTGCCACGGACGCACCCTTCTCACCTCGCCACCCTGCTTTTATGAACCGTATGGGGCTGCCGACTGACCATAACGTTAAATGCGAATATTTGTCCCTTGGCCAATGTTAATTTTTTTGCCGCCTCCTTTGCACTGAAAAACCCAAAGATGAAGGTTACAGAAACAGCAAACATAATAATGTCTCGTATGTAGCTGTAGAAATTAATTTTCAAGGGCAACATAAGTACAGTCGGCGGCCATATGAGCTCCCCCGTCCGAACACCAACAGGTGCAGGGAAAATCCAGCATGCATCGTGCCGAGGTTGACGGCTGTGGTTTTCAACGGTGGACGGGGTGATTACACATTAAAAGGTGCTCGTGATAATATATTTCTACAGCTATCTATGATACACTGTTGAGTTTACACCTCAATGCACCCCTCGAATTCGTGACAGACAAAGGTGTTCTCACAAAATATACAATGAGCTATCTGCGTCAAGAGAATAGCAATCTCGGTGGCCGAAAAGGTAACCTGCGGCTGCTGGATGACTTAATGTAAACGGACCCAGAATTTGCGGGCTTGGAGAGAGGTGCAGAAACTATGTGACATTCAACTGAAAAGTTAATAAGCTCAAATCATTATCCATTTTAAGCCAAAAATCTATGTTTCGCACGTGCCTATAATTTTCAGTGTGAAGCCAAAGGCGGACGAAGTAGTAGTCCGTTGATTTATTGCCGAATATAATACACTTTGAGTACCAAACTGGATGCTTTCCTTATGTTTGGAAGGTTGCGATAACAAATGCAATACTTAATTGGGTGAAAAGCAAAGCTTTGTAACAATTATGTGCATGATTACATTCTACAAGTCGTTTTACGTGTATACACACAGCATTCTATTTGAAAGCTAACAGAATTTTTTTAAAAAAGGCCGTGAGAGTTATGTCGGTTTCTTTTTCACTGCGTGTTCGTGGACTCGGCGGACATTAGTAAAGGGGATAATTGTCACAGTAGGTTGATTAATTGACCAAACTCTGTTAGCTTTGTAATTAATGGCTGTAGGGACCATGTTGACACTGCAGTGTTAAAAGCCAGTCAATATCAAAGGCTATCCCTATTTAAACCATTCACGAAAAGCCAAGTGGCTTCGAGGTATTCATTGTTCAACTTTTGCGTTTTAGATGTCGGATGCAAAAACCGCGCTCAGCTTGAGCTCAAGAATTTGTGCGGTTAAGGGTGGGTAATAGCAAATACCATATAGCTTCGCCAATACTGGAAACTCCTCCGAAAACCTATGAGAGCGGCGGCGAACGTGACAGTGGCGCCTCTAGCGGACTCGGAGTCTACGGAAGCACACGACGCAATGGAAAAGTATAGGCTCCGCGACGTCCTCGAGCTTTGCGAGCCCCGTTTGGTGACCCCCACAGCAGAAACAATTCATAACGGTCAGTCCGCTTGCAAAGTGCAATCCACTGATCGCAACTGCAACGACAATCAAATAACAACGAGCGCATAAACAAATGTAGAGCAGTTTATTTAGAGGTCTGAAACGCCACTCAGGGGGATCACACGCTTTTGAAGCGCATCTGGGAGGCGGAAAGAATGCGTTTAACTACTCGAACCGCGTCGTAAGAGGTTATTGTTTATCCGTTACGAACTGCTTTGTCACAATTTCTTACCTGAATAGGCAGTTATTAAAACGTGCGCCAACCACATGTTAAAATTACCAGAGCAAGCGCACCAGCCTCTGCAGCATAACAAAAACAAAAAAGTAACGAGAAAAATGACCCTATGAACACGAACTTTGCAGAAAATTTGGGGTCTCCATCCCAGACGAAAATAAAAAGAAATGGGCCCGGAAGCGTCGCGAACAACGGCGAAGGAAACAAAAAAGTTAGCAGACAATACAAAGATACAAATCACCCAGCGAAGACCTCCTTCAACGACGCCGATCGCACGGGGCGTCGGTAGAAGCGTTGAAAATTAGCAGGTGGGGCTCGCTGTCGGTGTTCAGTCCACAACAAACAAAGCGGAAGCAACACGACGAAACTATTAAAAAAAAGAGATTCAATTTTCTTTTTTTCCAGCTGCACGTTACTTGTTTGTTTATTTTCTTTCGCGGCGTTGTAATGAACTAACAACAAAATAGAGGAAAGTAACGAAGTCCAGCTCAAACTGCTCGGTAAATAAGAGTCGCACGCTGCTATCTGCTTCGTGCTAGCAGTGTGTGACCTTTTTTTGCTTTCGCATTTCTTTTCCCAGTGACTTTGGACGGTTGTTTGTCTGCTCGCTTGGCGAAGCAGTTCAGAAGTACATTCAAGTGTACCTTGTTGACGTACGACGTACGTGTCCAGGCAATCCTTGCACACCGTGCCTTTGTTTTGAGTGTCGATCAGCGGCCTCAGGTGCGTTTTCAACCTAACTCGTGTTTGATGAAATATATCAGTGAAATGTGTGTCGAAGACACGGCAGGTGTTACAGTCTAGGTGACGAGCTAAGTCTTAAGGTGGTGTCATTTTCGCATGCGAGCACTTCTTGTTCTTCAACAAAATGTCTTTCCAGGTGGTGTCTGTTTCTGATAGCAAGCATGATGACAGATATGACTAGCTGCCCACCCGGCTACATAGGACTGGGTGTTCAGTAGTGCATCTGGCCTGTCTTCCGTGAAGTTCTCAGCGATCTCCGTGGAGTTCTCATAATCGTCTGTTGACGCGTCAGTGTCGATTTTGAAGCCAGACGTGAATAGCTCAAAAATTTAATTTTCAGTAACTTAATTAATCACGTTTGTTCGGTCTTCGGGAAGCGGAAGAAGGATTTTCCACCACATCACAAAAACTTGTTTTTGCAGTGGTAAGCAGCGCATGGCATGCCTGCCACCTCCAAGTATGCGCTGGTGTATGCCCGAAGGCGGCCGGTTGATCAACCAACGATGACAGCAGACGTGACCGCGGATACTCAAATGAAATCCGAATAGAAATGTATAACGAGCTTACTCTTATTAATATATTTATTAAGTATCAATAACTACATATGAAGATTTCGGATCAGAAACTCAATCGAAGGCGAACATAGGAGGTTATCACAGACGTTAGCGACAAAAACAAAACAAAATCAATAACAACAAAGTTGCTGACGGCCATTCAGTTGTCCCGGCATAGCTAAGCAGACGAACCGGTGGTAGTAAGCGACGAAGCGAAGGAAAGAAAGTAAAAACTAAGCCAAACAAGGCAAAGCAAAATACGCGAACGTCAAGTAAACACAAGAAAGAAAAAGCAAACAAAAAACATAAACACCGGAGGAAGAAAGACCGCGGCGGCATAGCGTCACCTCAAACAAAAAAAGAAAGTAGACTTTGAAAAATGGAAGGAGGTGCACGACTGTCCAATGGGTGCGCTTTTTTCCTTTTTTTTTTTGTAACTCCGTTTTTTTTTTTCGTCAGATTTGCGTGTGCGCAATCGAGTTCTCACAGAGCATACTGACATGGCAGTAACGTACGTGGTTCAAAATTGCCTTTTGCTTCTTCATCCGGAGACTATTGGGATTAGCCAGCTTGACTATTCGATGACAAGGTTTTAAGCAATACATTCATGAGAAATGTGGATTGCAACAACAAAACGGATTGATCGATAAGAACAGTAAACTTCAAACGTAGCTATGTTCTGATTTTTTTTTACATTTCCCTTTTTCAAGATACAGGGCGAAGGCACATTCGTGTTTTGCCTGGAGCCAAGAGAGCCAGAAAATTGCACCCTACAAGCTGTAACATCTTTCCCACGCTAAGAAAATGTGCTTCACTCATGACGTGGCACCTATTTTTAAACAGTTGAAGCATCGAATACCCGTGACAATTTTTTTTTCCATTGGTTACCTCACACGGAGATAGGCAAAACCAATGCATTCTGGAGAATTCGTCTGCTAGCGGAGACTCCGAGCTCGCTAGGGGCGCTGCGATCACTTTTCGCCCGCGCTCCGCGGGAGTTGCCAGTATTGGCTTACATGGTATTTGGTAATAGAGTGACCTAGTCATACCGGGTACGTCATCACTATCTCGACAGTGTGTCCATGGTGGAAGCATCGGCGTCATACTTCCAAGATAGTGAAGGTGCGTCCGAAGCAACCACGTCCGCACGACATCCTGAGGCCTTCTGAGCGCAAAATTTTGCAATTGGGCGACGAAAAGGCAGATCTTTAGCACTGAATATCTCGAAACTTGTTGCCAATCGCAAATTGTGTCAATTGTGTTAGTCTTTAATATTCACTGCCTTTGAAACTAGAATTAAAACATATCTCATAAAACCATTATTAAAAATTTTGGTTAATTAGTTTTGAATAACATACTGCTAAGGGTTGTCCCCTTATGTAATGTCCTCCTAGCCCCACAAACACACCGTGAAGCCAACATCCAAGTAACACTCACGCCGTTTTTTTTAACTTTGTTTGAATCAAAATAGAAAGCTTTGTATTTATTTATATATAAATATATATAAATACCGGGTACATGCACATGCAGCCGGGCACCATCCCACTATAGAGGTCCACTTTTTTCTGAAGTAAAACTGGATCAAACGGACAAGGCCAGTTTTGCATAAACCCCCAGCACTGCATGTACCAAAGACCGCCAAAAATGATTGCATACCTCATATGACACTCTGTGCGGCTTTAAGAGAGAGGCGTGCGGTCTTTGACGGTGGGTCTATCCGCTTGGTGCAGCTGGGACCTGCAATAAATTCAATACCGCTTGCCATATCCCACAAAGTAACAAAGAAAAGCCAGTAATACATAAGTCTACAGCACGACATGTTCCAAGGACCGCTAGAAATTCTCGCTCGACTCATGGAACACTTCATGCGACAAAACCCTGCATTAAAGGGGCCCTCCAACAGTATTTGAGCGTCTACTTTTTTTTTTGCGGTTTCTCCACGCTAGTGGTCCCGGAAACCCAGTAGACAACGAAAGAGTTCAAAAATATTAGCGCATCATATTTTAATTTGACAACTCGAAAACACCTCCTCTGACGGTGGCGCCGCGAGGTGCCGAATGCGCGCGCATAACGGCGCTCCCTTTCACTATACGTCACATTCACTGGGTTTCGTGATTGGCGAGAGCCGTCCCAGAAATTTTGAAGCGGAATAAAGTATATCACACGTTAACCGTCATTATTTCTCTAACAAGTCGTTTTTATAGAGCTAATAAAGTTCCAAATTAAATTTCAAAAAGGGCGAAAACAACGGCGCGCCTCCCAGCGGCGGAGTACCTCCTATTCGCCGAGGTGGCTCCGGAGGGTGGCGGAGTTGCGGTTGCGGGAGACGAGCCTTCCGCGGCTGTCGAAGCGGACTGAGGCAGAGACGCGTCGCGGCGCTTGCGTGGTGTGTCCTCGTACGGCGCGACGCCCAGCTCCGCACTCCTTTTTAAGAATTCGGCGCTCAAAATCCGATAAGCCCGGTAAATTCATCGATGATGGCAACCCGATTCCAAAGCTACGATGGTTGCAGCGAGGCCTAATGGCCGACCGGGCGGACGGGCTATCAACAAAACTCGCGTCCAATTGGCCAACCGCTTTGCTCCAATCGCTAAACTGTTTCATTTTACGTCATGAAGCGCAATGTTTTGCTTATTTAAAGTTGTTTTCTGCAATATTTAATTTGCTAATAACTCACAAAATATTGCGAATTTCTGTAATATTTTTTTCCCTCGGTGTTCCTGCTTTCATGGAGCTCCGTTTCAGCGCGAACTTCAAACCAGTCAAAAAATTGTTGATGGGCCCCTTTAAGGACCGATTGAACTTAGTATAAATGTTGCAGAAAATAAGGTTCTGTATTCAGCTGTGTCAAAACACGTGATATAATGTAATAATTGTTTGGCCTTATAGAACACTACTGAAACAATTTTGACTAAAGAGAGTGACCACAAGTGTATACTGAAAGAATCACTAACAATGATGAAACCTAGAAATCTATTAGGGCCTTCCCTGTGTTTTGCCATCGAGTGGAAGAAGTTTCTCGGCGTATATTTTTGTTAGAAACAGGTGTGATGCGTCCGTCTGTTTTAATTTTTAATCTTGATGTTGTGCATATTTTTTTATTTCCTAGGTTGAAAGCTCAAGGGCATTCCTTGTTGTTTGTTTAATCACATTTACCCAGATGTTAGTAGGTTGCTTCTTTATGTTTACTGTCCTTGGGTATGTTAGGGGTTGTGAACAGTATAACGCTGTAAGGTCCACGAAGGAATTCCCTTTGTAAAGTGGTGGTAAGCAGAAGAGAAATTGTAAAGAGTGACTTCATGTCTTCCCCTATGTTTTTTTTTCTTTTGGGTCGCCGATTTATTTTTTGTCCATTAATACTCAGCTGTGTTTGACACTTCTCTGCGTTTGTGTCATCCTTCGGAGAACTCGTCTTTAATAAATTATTTGTCTTTAGCCTCTTTAGCTAGCTTGCACCCTCGTTTTTGTTTTTGTTCATTAATAAATGACTGTAGGATTCAACTACAATCACGGTGTTAATGCATACTAATAAATAGCAGCATACTTTTATTGACTAGTGCTGATGATTGAACCAGTTGGCAGCCAATTATTGAAAAGAAATCATGAGGAATATGAGAACAGAGGATATGAACACAACACAGCGCTGTGTTGATCTCCTCCTTCTTGTTCGTGCCATTCACACTTCATGTTTTTAATAACACATTATTTAATATTTTTTTTGCTTGGTATCATCTGTATAGGGGCTCACTGGAACGACCCATCTGCCACTGCATTCACTTTAGGGCAGCTCCCCCTTCCTCATGGTGCCAACGTTGAAGAAGTGCAAGGCGGGTGTAACTCTCACTTTTGTGGTTCAGTTCCCCAGATTCCCTTAGGATTCAAGCTGCTAGACAAACTGGGTCAGGCCTTCCAGCCCTGCAGGAAATGTCAATTCCACTCTTTAAGACCTAGACACCCGCATTTTGCGTGTACCTGAAATAAGCTCTAACAGAAAGGAAACAAAATGATTGGCCTTTTTTGAATGCATGCTTTACTTTTGCTGAGAACATACATAAACGTTACACGCTATTGTACATTCAGTGGTGCGGCCTAATTTATGAAGAGCACTTTTTTATATAACTTCGAGCTCTTAAAGAAAATTTCAATATAAGGGGTCGGACATAAATGGTTGCGATGAACTGTCCTATACATTTACACATTACCTGATATCATAAAAAAGAGTAGAGTAGCGTAGGACTGCACTGCACCAATTTCTTGGAACTCCATCGAATATTCAGGTTTTGACATTTGCTAATTTTTTCCACCTTTTTTCATGTTTTTGCTTTTTCTAGCTGCTCTGCTTTTTGTAAGGGCTTTCGCCACTACAAAAAAACGTGACATCTAAACTCTTTTTTTTTTACATCACACAATCGTAAACTTAAAAAGTGTGCCGGTTTGGTAAACGCGAAGAGACCTCGTTGTTTGTCCGTTGTTTATAGCGCTTTTACCCTTGGAAATATGAATCACCAACTAGCCCAAGTTCATACCCTTCTGCGTAGAGATTGCGCGTCTCTACGGCACAGGCATTAGCTTAGGCAAACAATGATGCTGCTCGCTCTTGTAACGTTTTTCTCGCTCCCGCTTTATGAAACAAATCGGTGGCGAGCGGCTGTTAGGACAAGACGTCAGAACTAGCGTGGCCTGTGATTAACACTTCGGGACGGCGACTGAATGCTTGAACTGCCGTCAGACGGCACTTGAACGCTCCGCGAAAGCGTCGTCGGAGGAGCGTCGGAGGACGGTGCCCAGAACATGCCCACGGTACTGCCGCACGGGAATCTTTCTCATACTGCGGAGCGAGCCACAGGGTTTGAAGAAGATACGCTCTTTTCAAATAACGAAACAAAACAAGAAAGAAGCATAGCTAGAATCAAGCATAGCTTAGCAAGCACACTGTACACAACAAAGTTCGAAACAGCAGCCCACTTCGCAGAAACAAAAGAAAGTTGCTTAACGGCCTTTGCACGAGTCGTGCATGGGCGGTTCTGAACTTACGGGCGTTGGCAAGACGCAGCGTCCCCCAGCACTCAGTCATCGATTGCTATTCTTGAACACGGTATTCGTAAGGAAGATATCTAAAATATCCGCTAAAACGGCTAAAACGTAAAAAGAAAGGAGGTTTCCGAATCCTCTGGAATTCCAACGACCATTCAACCGAGCCCAACGGAAGCTGATTGCAATAGCGTTGGTCTTGCGCGGTCTTCAAGTGTCTCTTTTTCATTTTTTATAACGAAACAAAGTAAATCATTATTATATGTAACAATAAGAATGTCACTACAATATTAATGTAAAAAAATAAAAAACAAATTATTAAATCTTAGGTTTTATTTAAACTTTAGGTTGTTTCTTTTTTGTGTGAAACCGAAACTAACTCAAGCAACGTTTCCTTTGTCGTATTTGTTTGCGTGCGTGTGTGAGCGTGCATGCCCGTGCGTGTCTGTGCGCGCGCGTATGGATACGTCCGCGTGCATGCGTGTGTCCGTCTGTGCTTGTGCATGCGTGTGCGTCTGCGCGCGTGCGTGCGTTTGCGCGTGTGCATGCGTGTGTACGTGCGTGCGCGCGTGTATGTGTGTGTCTGCGCGCGCGCAGGCGTCTGTTTGTGCGTTCTATTGAACTGCGCCAGCAAGAAGACCAATTGGATGTTCCTGGACACTGTTCAAAACTCAAACTTATTTATAATAACAATAATAATACATTTTTATTCAATATTGCAAATATAACCACTTGAGTGTCGGGTCTGGTCAAAGCAGCAGAGGCTTGTGGGACCAGATCCAGCATTTGGTGTGGCAGACCGGATATTCGCACGGACTCACATCACGTGCACAGAAAAACAAAAATTCTATAGTCCTGAGTCTAAAAACTCAGGGCCATGCTTCAATAATAATAATAATAATAATAATAATAATAATAAAAAAACAAAGGCTTGGCACTGCTTCACTGTGATTTAACGGTACAACAAGAATGACATTTGTGCGTGTATATATGCGTGTAGGTACGTATGTGCAAGCAATAATATATTGCAAGCAAATGATAATGTAAACATTTTAATAGACAACTTAGCATACTGGGTCTGGGCTCATAAGCATATGCAGGCTTTGTCCAGTCCCACAGATTGAACTTTAATCTTCTCCCCGTCACCAATAAAATTATATTATTAATATTATTATTAATATTATTATTACTATTATTATTATTTCTTTCAAGCATGAACTGTAGGGTGCTGTCCCACAAGCCGCTTCTGGCTTTGACAGGCCCGTGTATCTGCCTTGTTAAATGCGTGTTCAAATAAAATTATTATTATTATTATTATTATTATTATTATTATTATTATTATTATTATTATTATTATTATTATTATTATTATATTGTTGAAGCATGGCCCTGAGTTTTTAGACTCAGGACTATAGAATTTTCTATAGGCGGCTAAAGAAAATATATTGGTTCCCATTCTTTAGACACAGGGCTCTTGACTTTTCTATAGCTGGCTGCAGCTGTATTTATGAATTTCTAAGGCCGATCATACAGGGCTATACGGGGTGACAGCCTGACATTGAATTTTCCTTAGACGACCATATACCATTTTTGTTTTTGATGTCTCGGACTGGTTTATTAGGGGTTCTGCCTCTTTATGTGTGTGAGTTACTGTGCATGTCATCATATTCTCAAATGAATATTTTACCTATGTTGAATATAGTCATGTGACAGGTTCTAGCAGCACGTCATGAATATTCGTCAAATACATTTACTATATTTTGATTTCATGTTGTGTTGTCGATATAAACTCGAGACTAACTTATTTTCTTACTGTACACTTTCATCAATAAATATTTGTAAAAAATGCTAGTATTGAGCATTTCTCCCCGCTTTCCAATTTCTGAGCTTGAAGTAATTGGTAAGAAAATTAAATTTGAACTCGTATATAAAATTTTGTTTGCAAACATAAAGATTGTATGCAAAAGAGGCACTTTATTATCAGCTATTTGCATGAATTACAACTTACATTATATAAAGACTAGACTGCTAACAACCGCTGCTGTACAAGCAGAAATCTAACCTGTACATTATTGAGAGCCATATATAAGGATTACAAAACATTTTCGTATTATTTATTTAGCACCCTCTTCTACACCCTTCTTACACCCTTCACTAAATGAAGGGTGTAACAAAAAACAGCACCCCTTTCTATAAAATTATGAGGGTGTATTACTAGATTTAAGGGTGATAAAAGGGTGTAGCTGAAGGTGTAAGTTGTACAACACCCCGTTTACACCTTAAAGGTGTAAAAAACTTATACTGCGTACCTCCGATACGGAGTCTGATACTGCCGTAATGTAGTGGAAGCAGATGTGTTAAAATAAAACCAAATAGAAGAATCGCGACAAATTTGCAACCTCAATATTTTCATTCGATGCTTGTCAATCTGAAGAGCTTGCGAGCACTGCGTGTGCTCTCGTTAGATAATAAAAATAACACATGTGCATTAACTTCTTTGTACTAATTTAAAATAAAACATGAAAAAACTTCGGTCAAGAAAGGGTTCATTTCATTCTTAACTAAATCAAAGCAGCTTGATTTCTTTTTTTTCTACTGATACTGTTGATATTTTTCATGATAGAAACACAAGCGGTTCAGCTTGCAGCAAGATGAACTGATACAGGGCAATAAAAGCTATTACAGTAGATATGTCATTATTGGAGCCCCTAGCGCATCAAGAAGTTAAAAGTAATGTTGGAATGTACGGCTGCTTTCCCTTTATTGAATAAAGTTTAAGCAAAACAAAAATTAACGCAATTGCTCAAATTATTAGCGGTACTTCAAAATCACTTACCCAAGGTCGCGTTTACCTATGCAAAAATATCCACATGCGGGTTGTCATCTCAAAAAAAGTTATGCCTGCATGCACACACGCGTACCGCTCTTTCTCGGGCATTGTTTGTAATCCAACTCTATCGACGACTTCAGTTTCCTTCTCATAAGTTGACGACGTCCAAGGCTCTACATAAGTTCACTTGTTTCTGTAACATCGCGATGTTCGGAAGAGCTTGGCTCACGGTAGACTGGAAGGTTTTCCGCAACCTCAACCAAGTCGTCGTGACGTCAAGGATGACTGGGCACCATCAGCTCTTTCTGAACTATGCAACTGAATATATCACGCACAAGCAAATGAAGAGACGCGACCAAGCCGCGAAAGGCAGGGCTGGCTCACTTGCTCTAGCAGAAGCATAGCCGCGGCATTCCCTTCGCTGATCAATGCTTGTTGAAATGAATCGCTCTCAAGCTAGCATCTAGCAACCAGGCAAATTATTCGTTAACCCTAAATCGGCACCATCTGGAAGGTTGGATATCTCAAACTTATTAAAGATGTCCCGAACTGAATTAACCTACTTCAAACATGAAGAAAACCCGTAAAAAATGTACTCGATTAGGTGTTTGTATAAACAGGCAGGAAGAAAGACACAAACGATTGTTTTCAAATCTCCTAGAAGTTTCTTACGCACACCGTGTTCCGTAGAGAAGTACAAACGTGCCAGCGGTCTGCGAAATGCAGAAATGTACTTCTAAGCTTTTATACAGCTGAGAATATTCCAAAGCAAACAAGAGCAGGGGTAATTCTTAGGTATATTGTCTATTCTCTCGGCAGCTGGAAAAACAATTTCCCCGAAATTCTACCTACAGACATCTCTCACTGGCTGTGGCAACCACTTCATCGAAAAATGTTTCATCGACAGATTGTTTTACAAACAGCTATGATTAGCTTTTTTGTTTTGTATTTTGGTATCAAGTCACCCCAGTTTGTCGCCGCAAATTTCTTGTTGGGTGGGCCACGTGGGTTAACGTTTCTGTAATGAGCTGTCGCAGAATGTCGCCGCAAGGCTGCGTTGACGGGACTGCCGGCCAGTGATCGACATACCCGTGAACAAATGTCCCTGCAGCGTGCAATTCGCGTAACGAGTGTCGGTGATATGTTAGTGTCGACTAAACGTGTCCTTGAAACGTGTATTCACGAAAAGATGCCTATGAAACATGTTTCCACGAAATGCCGGGAGAAGAAGAAAGTCAGTATTCTCCGGTAGTTGTCGCATGATTTCAGCCAGCGAATGGGAGGCGACTGCGGGTAGAATTTCGGGGAAAGTATTGTCCCGTCTGCCGGGAGAATAGACAGTGCCTGATTCTATAGACAATATTGAAGGTACCCGAAAAACAGCGGTAACTCGTTTCCAACAAGTTGATTGCAGTGCACTTACCATAAACTTAGCGGACTTGAAAGATGTATTCCGAGATATATGTCGATGCGGGCACTGCAGAACAACCACACAAAAACGAGAAGACTATGTCTGCCACATCGTGTTGAATCTTAACGGACCCCTTTCTTCTCGTCATTTTCCGAATGAACACTAAACGCGTCACAAAAATTTCTTGTGCTTCTTTGAAGAAATCTCTTTTTGCCGATATACGCGTAGGACTTTTCAAATACTAATAGCCTTGGATACGTTGTCGTGGACCAAATCTACGGCAGCCCCGCCGGTCGCAGCTTAGCACGCAAGAAACTAGGCTAGGAAGCAGGCATTCCGGATTGGAAAAAGCTACTACCTCATCCGGGAAACCTTTACAACGTGATCACGTTCCTGAGGTCACCCGCGCCCAGAGAGCGGAGTCAACTGACAAACAAGCCTCCGGTTGATTGGTTTGGCGAGTTCGCACATTCTTCCACGCTTTCAGCTTAGGGAGAGAGGAGAAAAATGAGAAGGGGTAGGAAAGTACCAGCTCATTCAAGGTCAAAAGGGGGTTGCGCTCACAAAGGCTTATCTTCAGGGGCATCCCAACAATTAACACAACGAGAGGATTTGTGACTTATATCCTCTTGAAAGTTCGACCCAAAGTTGATAGTGCACTGGATGTTATCCGTGGGCTTCGCCTTCAGGCAGGTGCCGTGCTCTGCCTTATCTCTTTCTTGGAGACTGTAGTCAAGTGATCCTACCCGGAGACACGATTGGTCTAAAACTAGCATAGCGTCTACTCTGCTTTCAATACAGAGTGAACAGGACAGCTTTATTCTTCCAGAGGAACTCCCGAGCCCAAAAATGGCCCCCAATACGAAAAGCTTGAAGATTCTATATTTTACGCCGTATAAACCCATAATATAATATCAAATGAAGAATTAACTGCGACTACGTTGACCCCGAGTATGTTGACTGACCGCGTTCCATCTGCTAAAATTTGAGCATGGGACTCTCGAGCAGCGTTAGCTTGCTGTTGATGGAGGACGCTGCTTTATCGTTGAGAATCCTTTGCCGTGCGAACGCAAAAACATTCTCGTGCCAGGCGTACCCTACGCAGCAGAGCCTGTCAGAAACGGTCAGCGCAGCATCGCACCCTTTTGGGCGCCTGTTGGCAGTCCACGAGCGCCGGAAGTTCATCGTTGCGACCTGAATGCGAGCATTTTGCTCACTCTAGTACACCGAGCATCACTGGCGTCAATCACCACGATAGCGTCAATAGCGTCACGGCCAACGAGGTAGAGGGGCTTAGAGTGATAAACCGGAAGTTCGGAAGTGGCACCCCCCCGGTTGCCGCCATGTTGTACGCAAATGTGACCAATCGTCACGTGACCTCCCAAGAGCCGTGACGTCACATCTAAGATGGCAGCGCCCAGAGCTGGCGGATGCGAGTTTGTTCGGTGCGCGGTAGCCGTGATGTGCAGCTGCTTTCCGACGACTTCGGGCTTCTTCGTGCTCGCTGACGCAGGTATAATGAAAATATGAAGGAATGATACTTTATACACTTTTTGCGCAAGATCGCTCTGGATCATCTGGATATTAACACCTGTGAGACAGCATCAGCCGTATCGCCGTACCGGTGCTCGGATTCCGGGATGTGTTCGAGGATCGATAGAACTTTGAGTGCTTTTAGCATGAAAGGTTCGCATTCTCTTAGTTTTGTTTGAACGTTGAAATGTCTGAGAATCGACGCGAAATGTATGCGTCGAATGTAGAGCCTAGGGGAATTTGTTTCAGCCATAGGGAACTGCATAATCACAGCAACTTTTAGCGAGGAAGCTCCTGCGATCTTTAACCTTTTGTGCTAATCGACAATTCTACATTCGATTGCTTTTCTTTCTTTTTTTGTGAGTGCGAAGTGCACACTTATTTTCAGCTACGAGGATGACGTTTTGTTGAGTGTGGGGATGAAGAAATCGTTGCAGGCACCTGCTTCAAAACTATTCGACTTGCTATAAGACCAACTGTTTTGGTGTATGCATAGATTAACTGCACATTTTTCTCTTTCGTAGGTTTTATTGCAGCAATACTTTTTTCCATCAAGAGTATAACCGTAGCTTAGAAAAGGGCAACCGCCACTGCCCCCTCGAGCCAATCAGAGAGACGAAGCGAAGGTGTGTGACAAATCTGTGCAGAAGAGCACTCTGATGATATGTTGTCATGTGCCTCTCTCCAATGTGCATATTGACTCACCGAGACTGTAGCCTTTGCCGTCTGCCAAATTCTGATAAAACGAATTACAGTAGCTACTACTCTAATTACCCCAGGCTTTCATACTTTGGGTGTTTGTTCAACAAGAATGTTATGTCCGCCATCCCTGTAAATTCGGCTCAGCGCCTATTGGACTCGAATGCTGCATTAGCGTTCGACGTGAACTGGGGCCCATTCGTGTGCTTTACGCCGAAAAAAATGGTGACAGTTGTGTTGCTTGATGGGGTTCTGCAAAGGGTCTATTGTATCATACGTGTAGGAAGTGTGTTGCTATATTACAATTAAACTAGATGCTCAGATGCGCGTTCGTTTTTGAAATTAACAAGTTACAGCAGTCTACTTTAATGTTATTATCATGTATGTAGTTTTAAGTATCCTCTCTGCAATGCCTACAAAGGCCCCTGGAGGGGGAATTAATTAATAAATAACATTTTCACAACACTGGAGTTGGTTCTCGGATGCACCCCGTGTTCAGGAGAGGTGGAACGAGTGCAGCTCCATGCAATAAGTCTGCCAGTCTGGTATGCCCCATTAATTAATATTGAAGGGTCAGAGATGCAAGTGTCCTTAAAAGGACCTGCGCGTGCAGTGAACACAATTCTAGGTGTACAGACTCTCAAGGCGTAAAGGCAACCGGAAATATTTTTATCTGGTTAGTGTATCAAATATGTTTATTTCCACTTGGTTACATAATTATTGATTCTTAGTAAATGGTTCCATAACGAGTTCTTTCTGCGACAGTCTCGTGTCAGGCGTTCAGTCGCAGTACCTGTGGACCTTGTTGTCGGATGACGCTCCTGGCACGTCGGTGTTCAGTTTGGGCGAGTGGCAACTTTGACCGACTGACGCCGTCTTGTAATCATACGTCAAGTGCGGCCACTGACATCTGATGCACAGAAGCTGCAAGGCTGGCTTCTAATCTGCAAATTTTCCTGGTAGTTTTCTGCACCAATGCAGCAAGCTCGGGCATGTATTGCTTATGTGGCTGTGCCTTTCGCTGTACCGTTGACTTGATAGCTGGCAGCAATGTTTGTTTGCTATCCAAGCCAATTCACTTCCATTTCGTAATGGCGATTTATTTTGCATCCCGCGACCACTGCAACTTGTGTAAGTCTCGTGTGGCAAAGTGAAGCCTGGTGATGCTTGCAGTCCACTTTTTAGAGCAACCAACAATTCTATTCCTTCAAGTTACTCAGTGGCATTCTCCCTCAAAGTTGGAAATTGTGTGCTTCGTGGCGTGGACACAGATAATTAGTGTCAGCAGATTATTAGGTATTGTCCTTGGACGCCAACCGACACCAAATCAACTGTCCTTGCATTGCAGCTCATCTGCTTTGTCGTGCTTACCTTTTTTTTACTAGAGGTGCCCGTACCAATTCATTGGTACGGGCACCTCTAGTAGACATTGTCGGCCTCATGCAGTGGTAGCAGAGTGGTTTTCGGTCGGCCATTCGCAGCACCTCCGTTTTCCTCGGTGTACTTTGTTCAGCGCGGACCTACACTGGTTCTTCCCGATGTCGGGAATGCTTCGGCGTTGGGGTGTCTCGTTGAATTGGCATTGAATAGTAACAGGTAGACGGTGGTGGTCGTTGTGACTTTGTGGCATAAGTCGCCCTCGGTTTGTCAGATGCCGCTTCGCTCGAAGAAGTCTCCAGTTGAAATGCCTGTCGAACTTGTTCCGAAACAATCTCGGCAATCAAAATAAAAGCCGGGCAATTGATGGCAGGAACTAGCTTCTTTATCTCCTCCCAGACACCGTTGTGGATGATGTCGCGGATGCCTGGGGGGCTGGCGTCGAAGTTGCAGCTGGACGACTTGAGTGTCGAGACGCCGGAAAGTTGTTGACAGTGACAGGCTCGGGCCTGCAGTGTACATTCAATGTTGGAAGCCTCGGTGATATGAATCCTTTGACTGTTGTCGTGGCGTTGCGGACAAGGCTGCCGAAGGTGTTGTCCCTCACATGAGGGACATGGGATTCTCAGCTTCTTGTCTTCTGTAGCATCAGGGTTGGCGTGGGTGCTTGATCAGGCGCAAAACATCCTCCACGAAGGCGGTGACGCACTCGTCAGGGCCATTTCCAGGACAGAATCAGGAATTCGGCTCTCTCTCGTCAATGTTGCCTGATGAACGTGCACTTCAGCTCGATCTTGCAAACTTCCCACGACGTTGAGGAGGATTTGTGGTCCTCACATCAGTGCCTGACAGTTTCTTCCACAAGAAGTATAGGTTCTGCAGGAGCTGGTTGTCTGTCCACCCAATGTGGCAGGCGACACGGTCATGTTGTTTAATCCAGCCCTCGACGTCTTCATACACCTTGCGTGAAATGGCCTCGGAGTGCGAGATGCGACGGGCGTGCAAACGATGGTGGGAGCGGACGCGGTTTGCTGCTACAGGTTTGTCATTGTTGGCTTAGTCAGCTTCGGTTTTTCTGGCAAAAGACAGAATTCCGGTGGTTCTTGCTGGTAGCAGCGACTGGCTCGGATTTCAGGTTCTCCTTGGTGTATTTCTGAGGTTCATCCTTGTGGTACTCGCTCGTCTTGCGGTTTTTCTGCCGGGCTCGGGATAGGACTTGGTTCCCGGGTCGCTGGGGGTTTAAGATGTGGGATAATCTGCCACCCGTGTCTTGTTATCGGGCAAGTCGGCTGAGTAGCCGCCAGGGTCCACACAGAGTGAAGGGCTATGGGTAAAGTGCGCAGCACCTCCACCAGAACATACGATGAGAGCTGAGCATGGCCTGGAACTTTCCAGAATAGTAAATATTGATAGAAAATAGGACTGGAGCAGGCATCCGTGACATTATAACAGAACATACAGAAGAGAGCCTATGCTGACCACTAAAGAAGCTGCATTGCTTTAGTGGCATTCTGTCCGAATAAATCATCTTCTTCGGGGTTTGGCGACTGCCGTGGACGAGCTGAACTGAAATGGATGTGGGACCACTTTTCTTGTAATGAGCCGCTACAGACTGTGGTCGCAAAGCGGCGTGAACGGGTGATCTGTCTAGGTAACGCGCGCGATGAAATGTCCACACAGCTTGCAATTCGCGTAACGAGTGTTACTTTTGTGTCGACGAAACGTGCGACCGACCAGCGGAATCAATATCAACTGCTACACCTGCGCTCCGTGAAAGTGCACGTCTACGCCAGAACAATTTAGGAAGCAGCACAGCATCACCTAAAGCACGGCACAGGAGCTACCAGCTTGAAGACAGCCCTCCGGCGCACCGCACAACGAAAGTGAGCCTTCGGTCATTTGAACGAAGCGGCGCCACGATTGCACACTGCAAAGCACGACTCACGGAATTTCCGTCGCTGAACTGTGTATCCAAATATATTGCACACGCTTCACTACAGACCTCGAAGATTCCGATGGTCAACGAGAGCACAGAAACGTCGCCTTAAAATTTATCCTAGCGGTATCCGAATCAATCCGAGGTCCGAGCAAGCGCGCAACGTAGGGCCGATTTCTCTTTTGTGGCAATATCCCCGTCGGTTCCTCCGTATTTTCACATCGTTCCTCCGTATTTTCACGTTATACCTACATCGGACATCACGCTGAACTCTCAAGTCGCTTTCGAGCGGCCTCATATGACGGCTTCCGAGGCTGAAATCAACTCGCCGAGGCGACCGGCAACGAACAAAGCATCCGACAACCTACGGCCCAGCTGGGGCCAGCCGCTGCCTGGGCGCTGCCATCTTTCCTGTGATGTCACGTATTTGGTTTGGTCACGTGACGAGTGGTCAAATTTGCGTACAATGACAGCGGCCTTATGGGGGTAACTTTCGAGTGCAGACCGGAACCCCGGTTTATCGCTCTAAGCCCCTCTACCTCGTTGGTCACGGCGCTGCCCGCCACCCGCCAACAACCACGTTGCGAACAACAAAACCAGCGCTCTGCACATCTAGGTCGCCATGTTCATTTTCTTTTTCTTTTACGTGTGGTTCGATTTTGAACGTTTCCGTTGCGGGTTTAACCGAAGCTATTAGCTTTTGTTGGCTCAGGAAATAAGTATCTTAGCACCTATTTAAAACATTAATGAGACTAGCTTAAAGGGGCACTGACACATGAAAATCCTATTTTTTTTATTATCCGAAACGATTAAAAACGATGCCGGGACATTACCCTCCAAATTCGAAACTTGGGAATTCAGTATTTGTGAATTAAAAAAAAACTATTTCCAAACACCGAAATCGAAGTTCCCGCGCGATCAGCGCCAGTGCGTTGACGTCAAATACTGCGGAGTCCTGAGAGTCCACAATCTTTCACCACTCCGTGCTGTTGCCATCGCGACCCAGAGCGAGGAGGAAAGGAGAGAGCGCCGGCGGACCGGTTTTGAGCGGCGTCGCCTGTTTTCCGTGGGAGGATACAAATCCAGGAGGCGGCACCACAACGGACTCCGATTTTTGGTATTTCAAAAAGAAGGGCCGCAGTGCGTTCGCAATTCCGTTAAAAAACATGTTTTACGATTGCCGTTATTAAATGTTATAGAAATGTCGCCTACACAGCTTCTAAATTTCATGATTCTTGACGTCACGAATCAAAAGAAGCGAGGACGCGAAAAGCGGGAGAGGAAAGCGCCAAAAATAAGAAGGCGCGCGCGCGCGGGGGGAATTTGTTTTTCGCGATGCGTTTTTTTTTTTTTGCGTGTCTATGACTACAACGTGAATCGTTTTAGACAATAAAAAAAATACGTCCCTTGGGGTGTCAGTGCACCTTAAGTTTAATCGATATATAATAATAATAATAATAATAATAATATTTTATTGTTCTTTGTTTACGATACAGAAAATCGGGTCCGTCAAAGCCTAGAGGCTTGTACGACGTGGCCCGGCAGCCGCGAATAGTTACTTATACAACGCTGCCATTTGCGTTGAAAAACAAACAAAACACAAACAAAACAACAATACATCAATGACAAGTTCACTCACTTGGAAATATACATAAAAATAAAAAAAAATTGATCTTGTCTTCTCATTATCTGAACCAAATAGTTGACATACAAGATATCACGCCCACCGAAAAAAACGAAAACGTTCTTTTTTTTATAAGAACCAAACAAGAAAACAACAACTTAACTGTAAGCATCTAGAACAAAAACATTCTGCCACTCAATGCAAAAGATTTAGACTACACAGATAAGGTGAAATAATTTATAAAGAGAACATCTATGTATATAAAAACGTTTACATCTGATTTTGCAAACACCATGTTCTAAATTTGTTTTTAACTTCTTTTAAAGAGTCTAAACTAATGAGTTCTTCCGGTATCTTATTGAATATATAAGGGACATAAAAACTTCTCATTCTTTTTCCGTAATGCGTGTTTATTCTTGGCAAATAATATCTATCTATATTTCTGAGAGGCCTTTTCTTTACCGGATGTTTGTATTCTGTTCTAGAGAAGTAATTTGTTATTATAGCTATATATCTAAATAAAGTATTCAACGGCATTATATTAAATGCTTCAAGTTTGTTGATGAGGTCTAAGTGTTGAAACTGTGTACCATATGCAATATTGTTTACTATTCTATATATTAGTTTATCTACGGTTCGTAATCTGTTATTTGAGCTGGATCCATAAATTAAAATGCCATATCTCAGTATAGACTCTCCTAAGGCACAATAAATATTTTTCTTTACAAGAGCACATGCTGAAGTACCAATACGATATATAAACGATGAGACAGTTCTTAATCTTTTTTTAATGAAGTCAATGTGACATTCCCAAGTCATGTGTTCATCGAAATTTAGTCCAAGATATTTTGTGCTAGCCTCGTATTTCAATTCAGTATCCTGCACCCCTTTGTTTCCAGGAAGGAAACAAAGGGGTGCAGGATACTGAATTGAATAAGAGACGTCAAGTTTAGGCTCCTCCAAAACACAAAGCCTGAAATATCCAATCATTTACGATCCAAGCACAAGCTGACCGGGGTGCGTGGCTAGCTTGGCGGTTTACTAAGCTGAGTGCATTGATACGCCTATAGGTTTTTAAGGTAGAGGTGGGGGCTTATGGTCGGTGTACAAGTACACTGGCTGGGTAACGGAGGGTGCGTCTTCCAGGAAAGGGGAGCATGTGCGCCCCATGCACCGGACTACAACTTTTTTTTCTTCGAGTGCAGTTGGGAACTAAATATGTGGAGCAGTAACCGAAAAATCGCTGATGTGGTATTCGCGCTAGGAGTGACGCACAGCGACAGAGCGATATTGTTAGCACGAAGGTGACATCGGTGCTGTTTTCTTATTTAATTTTCAGAGAACAACGACGGGTACAATATTTTCCCACTTCTGGTAATGTTCCAAATGAACATATCACACGACAGTGCTAGTTAAGACAATAGCCTTTCAAGTGTAACGAAAAAAAAAAAAACTGAGTAAAATGGTGAATGTTTGCGTGCGCTAACAGTGTTCGCGCGATGCACGCACTAATATCCTGCCAACCACTCGCTCATGATGCTTCTCTCGCGGCCCATCGTCATGCCAAAGTTTCGTCAACGCGATGAAAGTTTAGATTATGGGTGTCCCTGCGGCGAAACTGAAAGTCAGCACTTCTGGCCGAACACTTGCTGGCCGTGTTTATGTCCGCGGCGGCCAAGCTGAAAATCAGCACTTCTGGCCGCACACTTGCCGGCCATGTTTATCTCCACGGCGGCCAAGCTGAAAATCAGCACTTCTGGCCGAACACTTGCCGGCCGCGTTTATGTCCCCGGCGGCCAAGCTGAAAATCAGCACTCCGGCCGAAGACTTGCCGGCCGTGTTTATGTCCCCGGCGGCCAAGCTGGAAATCAGCACTGCTGGCCAAACACTTGCCGGCCGTGTTTATGTCTCCGGCGGCCAAGCTGAAAATCAGCACTTCTGGCCAAACACTTGCCGGCCTTGTTTGTGTCCCCGGCGGCCTATCTGAAAATCAGCACTTCTGGCCAAACACTTGCCGGCCGTGTTTATGTCCCCGGCGGCCAAGCTGAAAATCAGCACTGCTGGCCAAACACTTGCCGGCCGTGTTTATGTCTCCGGCGGCCAAGCTGAAAATCAGCACTTCTGGCCAGTCGCTTGCCGGCAGTGTTTATGTCTCCGGCGGAAAAGCTAAAAACAGCTAATTTGTGGCCGGATTCTTGCCGGCCTTGTTTATGTCTCCGGTGGCCAAGAACTTAAAGGGGCCAAGCTGTCCAGACACTGGCCAACCGTTGGCCGATCGAAATTCACTTTTTGGTGCTGCTTGAGTACCTCTCACAGAAATTTACGCAAATATTAGTTTATTTCATGCAAAATATACTCCAACCCTAATAAAAATGCAGTGATAAAAATATGTGCAGAATACACTTAAAATATGCTGGAAATTGTAAATACCGTTGTGTTATACTCTAAGTATATTGTCACGAATGACAAGTGATGAGGCGGTGAAAAACTGAGTAAACTAAACGTTTAATCGGGTGAACTTGTGCCCAAAAAATAAAGAAGGAAACAAAAGATAACAGTAGAGCGTCGCGGGCGTCGAAGTCGGCGAAAGAGCAGAGTCGAACGCTGGGGCGAAACTGACTCTGGCTCGCCACGCGAAACCCCTTATGTACACGCGCGGGCTTCTGGAATAATCGGCGCAGAAGGTTCGACGTGCAGAACATTCTGACCTCGAACAAGCAACAGGATTCTCGAATTTTCCGGAACACCAAATTGCAGGAATAAACAAAATACACGTCGCTCCCAGGAATCGAACCCTGGCCTTTCGCGTGGGAGGCAGACGTGATAACCGTTAGGCCACGTGCGCGCTGCCCACTTGGCCAGCTGCGCGCGCGGCATTACTCCCCCCTTTAAAAAGTGCATCGCCCCGATGCAGCAAAAAAACAAAACAAAGCAAACAAAAATAACAGTAAACTAAATAGTCCTTTGGAACACATAAGGTTCATAGTCCTATCGAGCGTAGTACGGCTTCATGCGCACGACGTGGACGACTTCTGGTCGTGGAGAGCGGCGTGATGAGGTCCGTGTTCCGTCGGGCATCACCTCATAGTTCAGATCCCCGAGTCGACGAAGCACTTTGTAGGGTCCAAAGTAGCGCTTTAGGAGTTTCTCACTCAGACCACGGCGGCGGATCGGTGTCCACATCCACACCCGGTCTCCGGGTTGAAAGTGGACGTCCCGGCGACGAAGGTTATAGCGGCGTGCGTCGACTCGCTGTTGGTCATGAATCTTGATTCTTGCTAGTTGGCGAGCTTCTTCCGCGCGTTGCGAGATCACTTGAGCATCCTCGTTGCCATCGTAGGCCGGCACGTGAGGCAGCATGGCGTCGAGCATTGTGGTAACCGTCATGCCGTGTACCAGTTGGAACGGTGTCATTTCCGTGGTTTCTTGCACCGCTGTGTTGTACGCAAACGTGACGTACGGCAACACCTCGTCCCATGTCTTGTGCTCTACGTCGACGTACATGGAGATCATGTCGGCGATCGTCTTGTTGAGCCGCTCCGTTATCCCGTTTGTCTGCGGATGATAAGCGGTTGTTCGTCGATGGCTGGTATGACTGAGCCGAAGAACTGCTTGAGTCAGCTGTGCCATGAAGGATGACCCGCGATCTGTGATCAGCACTTCAGGTGCGCCGTGTCGAAGGAGAATAGACTCGACAAAAAACTTGGCGACTTCTATCGCTGTTCCCGATGGCAAAGCTTTCGTCTCGGCGTATCGTGTAAGATAATCGGTCGCGACGATGATCCACCGATTTCCTTGCGTCGAAGTTGGGAACGGCCCAAGTAAATCCATTCCGACCTGCTGGAAGGGCGTAGTCGGTGCAGGTATCGGCTGCAGGAGCCCTGCTGGCTTCGTCGGAGGCCTCTTACGTCGTTGGCACTCAAGGCACGACCGTGTGTACAGGTGAACTGTTTTCGGGAGTCTCGGCCAGTAATACTTGTCACGAATCCGGGCGAGCGTCCTGCTGTAGCCAAGGTGTCTAGCCGTCGGGTCGTCATGGCACGCTTGAAAGATTTCTTGTTGCAGGCTGGCCGGAACAACGAGCAGCCAGGCAGGGTTGCTCGTTCCGAAGTTCCTCTTGAAAAGCATGCCTCGCCGCAGAACGAAGCTTGGCAAGTCTCGGGCCAAGACTCGTGGAACTGAACTTCCTTGACCTTCGAGGTGGTCAATCACGGAGCGAAGTTCGGGGTCGTCTCGCTGAAGTGCTCCCAAGTCGGTATCTGTAATTGCTCCTAGGAAAGGGGCGTCATCATCGTCGTCGGTGCTGTCGGGAGGAGATTCGACTGGGGCCCTTGACAAACAATCGGCGTCATTATGCTTGAGGCCAGACTTGTGCACAATGGTCACGTCGAATTCTTGCAGCCTAAGGCTCCAGCGAGCGAGGCGTCCTGACGGGTCCTTGAGGTTGGCGAGCCAACAGAGAGCGTGGTGGTCCGTGACAACGCTGAACGGGATCCCGTACAGGTATGGGCGGAACTTGGTTAACGCCCAGACTACAGCGAGACATTCTTTGTCGGTTGCCGAATAATTTTCTCTGCCTTGGACAGTGGCCGGCTTGCGTAAGCGATCACCCTCTCTGCTCCGTCTTGTCTTTGGACGAGCATCGCACCTAGCCCGGCGTTGCTGAAGTCTGTGTGAACTTCCGTTTCCGCTGATGGACCGAAGTGTCCAAGGATAGGGGGCGACTGGAGTCTTTCCTTCAGTTCGTTGAACGCTTGTTCTTGCTCCTCCCCCCACTGGAAGTTAACGTCGTCCTTCGTCAGATGCGTGAGCGGTGAAGAAATTTTGGAAAAATCGCGAACGAGACGTCTGTAGTATGCGCACAGCCCAAGAAATCTTCGTACGGCTTTCTTCGGAAATTCGGCGACAGCGGATGTCTTTGCAGGGTCAGGACTTACACCTTGAGCACTCACGACATGGCCCAGGAATTTGAGCTCACCGTAAGCGAACGGACATTTTGACGCCTTCAGTGTCAGTCCGTCATTCTGGATAGCCTGCAGCACGGTTGGTAAACGTCTGAGGTGCTCGTCAAAGGCGCTAGCGAATACCACGACGTCGTCCAGATAGACGAGACAACTTTGCCATTTCAAGCCGGAAAGAACGGCGTTCATTACGCCCTGGAACGACGCCGGTGCTGTGCATAGTCCGAATGGCATTACTTTAAATTCGTACAGGCCGTCCGGCGTGACGAAGGCAGTCTTTTCGCGATCTCGTTCGTCGACCTCGATCTGCCAGTACCCATGCACTCTTCAGGTCCATCGACGAAAAGTACCGGGCGTGGCGCAGCCGGTTCAGGGTGTCGTCGATGCGTGGCAGCGGGTAGACGTCCTTTTTTGTTACAGCGTTCAGTAGGCGATATTCCACGCAGAACCGAAGAGTCCCGTCTTTCTTTTTCACAAGGACTACCAGTGAAGCCCACGGGCTGCTTGAGGGCTGGACAATGTCGTCATCGAGCATTTCTTGGACCTGCTTCTTTAATGACTTCTCTCTCTTTCACAGAGACACGGTACGGCGACCGATGAACAGGAAGCACGTTGTCTTCAGTGACAATTCGGTGTTTCGCAACGGCCGTTTGGCGCACCTTTGACAACGTGGAGAAGCACTCAGTGAACTCGGCAGAAGGTCACTGAGTTGTCGTCGTTGTGGGGTAGGCAGGGTTGGGTCGATGTCAAACTCCGAAGGCGGCGTTGTCTTCCGTGGCCACGAAGAGGGGTCTTGTGATATTCCGGCGATTGCGGCTGAGTCCGGGAGTTCCTCGGGGTGACCCACGGCGGTGCCTTTCGTAAGGTGCTGGGCCTCCTGTCGGAAGTTCGTTACCAGTGCGACAGTGTGTCCGTCTTGGAGCTCTGCGACGCCTCTTGCGATGCCGATCCCCCTTCCTAGAAGCAACTGGAGGCTTCCTTCGAGCAAAACGTCGCCGCAGAAAGTCTCATCAACCCCGACGGGTACGAAAACACTTGACCGCGGTGGTAGGTTCACGTGGTTTGCGAGGACTTGTACCGCGTATGACGTCGCTTTGGGTTCCTTCGGTGGTGGAGCTGGTTTTCGTAGCGTCAGCCGGTTTGCGCCGAGGTCAATGACGGCACCATACTCGCAGAGAAAGTCCATGCCGAGGATGACGTCCCTCGAACAGTCTTGCAGAACGACAAACTTGACAGGGCACGTCTCACCATGAATCTCGACGCGAGCAGTGCATCTCCCAACCGGCGTGATGAGGTGCCCTCCGGCGGTTCGTATTTGAGGTCCATCCCACGGCGTCGTGACTTTTCGAAGGCGGCGGGAGAGCCTCCCACTCAAGACTGTGTAGTATGCTCCGGTGTCCACAAGTGCTTATGCGTCGTGGCCGTCGATGACGACGTTTAGGTTATTGGACACCGTTGCAGGGGCGTCGTTTCGGTCTCTGGTAGCGTTCGAGTGGGGGCCCTCCGACGTTCGTGGAGGATCTTGGCGTCGGTCGTCTTCGGCAACTCCACCTCCAGGGGTTGCCGCGCCTAGTTTCCCCGGCGAGAAGTGAGGGGCGACAGGCTTTCACGTCGGGGTCGGTGCATCGGCGAAGCTGGACGTCGCGGAGACGGCGACCGGAACTCTCGGCGGGACGCAGGCTCGGGGGACTGAGGTCGTCGCAAGTACTCGTCGATCTCCCGAGGTCGTTCACCATAACCCCAGGCAGCACAAGATATTGTGCCAAAAACGGTCTCAGCATGGTTAAGGTGGCCCCATATGGGCCCAGCTTGACCAGTCTAGAGCCAGCATTCATGATGTTGGCACTAAACTGGCTACATGACGGCAACATTTGTCGTTTTTGCCAGCGTCCAACCAATATTGCGGCATCCCGGCTACATGACGGCAACATTGGCCGTTTCTGCCGGCTTCCAAAAGATATTGCTGCATCCCGGCTACATGACGGCAACATTGGCCGTTTCGGCCAGCTACATGACGGCAACCTTTGCCGTTTCTGCCAGCTTCTAAACGATATTGCTCAAAAATATATGAAGTTCTATACTTGGTATATAAAAGGGTATATCGGGCTCTCTTTTGCAACTACAGATTGACGGCACTGCACCAGCCAAATCGCGGCAACATCGCCGGGATGGTTCCATATGTTCTAGGAATATTTAGACACAGAAGCCTTTTTGCCTATAAAACCTTCACCCCCAGAATTGAAAACCTTAATTGATATATGTTTCTTTCATCTTAGAGCGCAGCTCTTATCGCCCGTTTCTGGCTTGAGCGGCGTCGCCGTCGGCGTAACAGTAAAGCGTCGGCGTAACGCTTTTTCGTGACGCGCCACGAAAAAGCGTTTAGTGACTTTCGTGACGCGTCGGCGTCGCGAAAGTCACTAAACGCTTTCGTGACGACTCGGCGTCGCGAAACGCTCGCTCTTTCCTGACGCCTCGGCGTCGCGTAACGCTTTTTCGTGACGCGTCGGCGTCGGCGTAACGCTTTTTTGTGACGCGTCGGCGTCGCGTAACACTTTCGTGACGCGTCGCGTAACGCGTCTGCGTAACGCTTGTTTGTGACGCCTCGGCGTCGTGTAACGCGTCGGCGTAACGCTTTTTCGTGAAGCGTGACGAAAAAGCGTTTCGGGACTTTCGTGACGCGTCGGCGTCGCGAAAGTCACGAAACGCTTTCGTGACGTCTTGGCGTCGCGAAACGCTTGCGCTTTCGTGAGCCCTCGGCTTCGTGTAACGCTTCTTCGTGACGCGTCGGCGTAACGCTTTTTCGTGACGCGTCGGCGTCGCGTAACGCTTTTTCGTGACGCCTCGGCGTCGCGTAACGAAAAAGCGTTACGCCGACCGTAACAGTAGCCGTAACGGGTCGGCGTGACGCGTCGCCGTCGGCGTAAACGCGCAGTGCATTATGGGAAACGTGCCATAATGCACCGCGGTGACGCGCGCGTTGGATTATGGGACGTCTCCCATAATGCACCAAGCTGGAGGGAGGAGGACGAGAAGGGGGAGGAGGATGGAGGGGGAGGAGGGACGAGGAGAAGAAAGAGGCAGGAGTAAGAGGGCTCCCCCCTGAAAGCTCCCCCCGCCTCCCCTCTACCTACGTCACTGGTGTATTGTCGGCTGTACGGGATCTTGAAAATCTCAAAACAACCTGCTTTTACTGAGCCGCGCACCACGATCAAAGTTTCAGAGCAAAAAAAAATACAAATAACTTTTAAGCAAAAAATAAAAACTTAAAACTTATATTCAATGATTAATTAAGCAATTGCATGTCCTCAAAAAAAAATCAACTTAAATTAAAATGTCGAACACCCTGTTTTTTTGCTGTTTTTTTGCACATAAGTCGATGTAGATTTCAATCAGCAAACAAAGGTTATCATGGAACGAATAACAGGAGAAGCTGGGACATAATGGCCGTGTTCCAAAATTTACTCGATCTTACGCTAGGGTAAAGGTTTTGTACCTTGACGTTCTAAAACCTACCCCCGTCCAGCGTTTTTCAATCTGTGTTGTCACGTGACACGACCCGCCGGAGGAACTCAGATCCATTTGGGTAAGATTTGGAACACGGCCTATGTCTGCTCGCGCCAAATATTTACTTCAAACTGCGTAGACAACACGATCGCTCCAGTAATTACCGATGGTAGTGACACCGGCCACTGAAATCGAAACCGAAACTATATGTACGGCGGAAAAGGGCCAAAAAATACACGAACAGAGAGAAAGACAGCAGGACAGGGCGCACTCTCAACTAAAGTTTATTTGAAAAGTACGGCTGGCATACTAATCGTCACTCATCTGAAACCAGCCCCCGTTTCAAAACTAATTTTTATGCGTGCTTTAGTCGTATTTCAATCCATTGCTTCGTTCCAATCCAAAGCCACAAGCAGCTTCCGGATTCTCGTCCGTCCGAGCCATAGAGTTATTACAATACACGCTAGAGGCTCAGCTGGCGCTAGTGTCTATGGGACTTCCGGTTGCAAATTGAAGCAGACAGCATGCAGTCTACTTTTCCAGTCTTCCTGTGTATTCCTATGGGAAAAAGCGCGTGAATGTTGTCTCTTCGCCGGAAAATAACATGAATACCTTTTGTTATTTCGGTTGTACCGGATAGTATGTACCTTTATTAATATTGTGGAAGTGTAATTGCTTGAGTTACAGTATTTTTTCTTTACCACTGAACGATGTTAAACTTCGCTATATTTCAGGCCCAAACCTCTGTTCCATGGCAGGTATATAGAAACGAGCGACGATTCTGAGCAAAATAACGATCGAAAGGAATGTAGAGTGTGTCCAAAGTTCGCCAGCATTCCGCTGGTGCTTATATATTGCTATAATATGCCCGTTCTGTCACTATATGAAAATGACCCCGTTGTGCATCTTTACGAGTGATTAAAAAAACGTTCGAAACGTAAAGGATAAAGTACGTGAACTACTAAAGGTGGGTCTTCTTATTATTTCCTTTGTCGGGCAGATTTTATCGGGCACCTGTTCCCTGGCTTCTCCCTATTTGCAAAGATTTGGAACGTGCGGGTGATGATTTGAACCCAGAACAATTAAGCATCTTCGCACATATTCATGAGCAGAAAGAATAAAGCAGTACTTATTTATTGCAAATCGGACTATATTACGTGACTTTCCATTTATTTTGATCGTCTGCAAGCACAAGGAGTTACTTAAATAGTGTTACTTCGTAGTTCCTGTCGTCTCTTGGTTTCCCATATGTCCTTCGTTCGTTTGGCACGTATATCACCCATGCTGGAAAGCTTCGACGCCGTGTTCGCGCTAACAGTGTCCGACAGTGCACATAAATGCATGTAGGAAGCGGTTTTAGCACCGTTTTTCATGTCAAGATTTTAAAATAAAAACGCCGTAACTGACCAATTATTTCGTCTGCGTGACTGGGAAATGTTCCAAAGTGCGTAGTACGTACGAATTATTGGTGATATTTGCTCTTATAGTCGAGCGCAGAGAGGAAATGCACTCGCTTTTTTCCATAGAAATGCATTACCGGAAGTATATTCCCGACTGCTTGCTGTCTGCTTCAATTTGCAACAGCACACTAGCGCCAGTTGAACCTCTAGCGTACATTATAATAACTCTATGGTCCGAGCAGACAAAGGCCTGTCTCAACGTGCGTGGGAGAAGTCCTACTTCAGGTAAGTTTTGCCAATTTCATATTCATAACGCATTCCCGAAGAGTATCTACATACGCTGGATGATCTTCCGAACACCGTAGCTCACGTTTCCACCGTAATTCGTATGATATTTAACTTTTTTCGACGCTTGAGCGGTCTCCGCGATTTCGTGTCGCGTCGCAGTTAAGAGGAATGCTGGCTGCCTTTAGGCAAACGATCGCTATCGCTTGTGGAGGCTGCTCGTTGATACCTTGCGTAAATGCTAACCGCTATCTTGAGAATCCCGTGATAATTCTGCAATAACGGAGCACTGCAGAGACGCTGACCAGATTGTTTCGAAAGTTCGCGTTGCTATTGGCGAGTCCTTTGGACACGCTGTAAGTGCCGGTCGCGCTAAACTGATCTGTGCTGTCAAACGCTTGGATACGGATCTTAGAACAAACGCCTTGAATGTGTTCGGGACGGCGACACGCGTGAAGAATTAGATGGTTTTTTTCTTTGACGTGTCGTCTCGTCCTTTCTCACGCTAGCGACAGCGTATCTCTCGGTCAGCGTGCACTGGCTTTTTGCCCCGCGTCTAGCGGAATGGCGCGGTTTGGGTGCTGGCGTTTGGCGGGTTGCTTCGGGTTAATAGAACACGCTCCTATCTGGGCGTCGTAGCGCTCGCGTACGGCGTTTGCTCCGCGCCGGCCTGCCCTGCGTGTCGTCGGTGTTGAGGCGCGTGGGGGCCTAGAGTTGCCCAAGTGTTGACAGGACCCTGCTAAGCTCCTCGTTTCCGTTGTTTTCTCCCTTACGGGCCCCTGCATATATGTCTAGCCTTGCGAGCCACCCCGAGTACTACTACTGTCGCTAATAAAGATTATTATTGTTTGCCTTAGTGGCGTTTTAATTTACCTCGGTCATATTCGTGACTTCTAGAACCCGGGGGTGCACACGTAGTTTACATGGCTGAGGAAAGGGGTTAAATGATTTGATTAAAATGCTCTGATTTGGTATAGAATGTGTAGTGGTACGAAGGCTGCAGTGGAAAATCGCACACCTGGTAGGTGCTCTCGCTTGTATAGTGGAGAGGTTGCAATGGAAACTCGCGCACCTGCCAGGCGCTCTCGCTTGTACAGTGGAGACACATTCAAATCAAGGAGATCCAGCATTGAATATGTAGGCTCCCTACTTCAACTTTTAAATACTTGAGGTTCCGTTAAAGTTGAAGGGAGTCTCTTAAACCTTTTTTGGAACCATGTCCAAGATCCCAATGCTGGGTACAATATTAGTCTAAAGGCTAGGACTGAGTCCCACAAAACCAGTCTTTAAGCCTCTTGTGACAGCTTATGACCGTGCTACGCAGCAGCAATGTTAGTCGTAAGCAACTTAAAACCCTGTTTTGTTCCACTTGGTCATAGTCAGTTGCAACAGTGTGAACCAGATTTAACACCTCATAGGTCCATGTGATCAACAGTAGCTTCAGGATAAACTTGCGCATTGTACTAACTTAAATTATTTTGACCACATATCCGGTGTTGATTTTTTTATTTACATCCCAGCACTACAGAACGCGTCAAAAGGCTTGTTGATTGCTGTGCATGTGCCTATCAAGCGAGCTGTGCTTTTTTTAGATGGTGTTTAATTTGTTTTGAAGTTCCCGGGATTTTTTAATGTACCAGTAGGTATCTAAGCTCCACAAGCACACTGTTCTTAATACAATTACTTCATGCAGAAGTTTATTTCTTTTATTTGGTTGAGTTTAATGGTGGTGTCATCATGGTCTTTGCACTGTCGACGACAAGAGAAGCGTCATGTTGCACTTGTTCTTTTGTTGGTCTGTGAAGCAAGTTCTGGTTTCTTTTTTGTTCCAGAATGTCAGTCGGAGTCTTATTCATGATTTTGCAGGAAGTCTGTATGATGACGAAAAAACTGCAGGTGACTAGAAGCTGCCGAAGAGCTGCCAGTCCGAATAGCAGCTATCAACTCGGCAAGGGCCTGCAGGCATAGCAGCCCCACCCGTTTCTCTACTGCCATTCGAGACGGGATGCTTTGTAAAAGGTAAAACAGGGCCCATGCAATGCTTCAGCAGGGCCCTGCTGAATTTATCTGACACTTTGTTTTTCTAAACAAACAACACCTTTACACAATGTAAAATACCGAACAGGCGCCAACTCTAAATTGGAGATAATCATAAAGAGCCGGGGGATGGGCACTCGGTAGGTAGGATAGCGAAGGTGTCCATGGTCAGGTGGTCCCTTGCTTGGTCTGACCACGGAATTATGAATAGCTGCCGTTTGTGCAGCTAGTTAATTGCGCAAACACAAACAAACGAAGAGTCAATTTTTTTTTTCTTTTTTACAACGAAGCATTTTAAGAAATGCTCGATTAGCATTGGCTTGTCTTTGTTACTAAAGCCTTCAATTTACTCTTTGGAGTTAGAACAAAAGAGCAATTCATATTTTCTTGGGCACAACTTTTTGTGGCAATGAAAAGAAAGCTAGGGAGGGGGAACAAAAGAGCAACCCGTCTTGGGCACAACTCTCTGTGACAATAAAAAGAAAGCTACGGAAGGCAGGCAGTGCTAATGGCTCTGTGTTAGCGCACCACATAGTTGTGAACTTCTTTTTCTCTCGGTTTCAGGTTTGGCGTGTCAACCACGCAGTTGCTAGAGTGCATGTTTTTTTTTAAGGATTGCAGTTACGGGAGTTGAATTGGGATTGCCGAGCATGCAGGCACATTCACATCTCTTTATTTTCGGGTTACCCTGCAGCACCCGAAGGCATTATTGCAGAGGGGGGGAGGGGGAGGGAGGGAGGGGGAGGGAGGGGAGGGGATGGGGGAGGTGAGGTATATAGTCAGTCGTGAAGGTAGAAATACACCCGTGCATATGTGCCACAAAAACAAGAAACGCAAGCACAAAGGTAAACACACTCATAAACAAAAGCAAACCCAGAATAAGATAAAAGCCACATTGGTCGCTCGCATTCTAGGTACCTGCCAACATTCCATGTTTTCGAACGTTAGCCTACACTTTGACTGAAGCACTCGGACAGACTTACAAGGTAAATTTCACCATTGTCAATCTCCTAGAATATTAGTTGTCTTACAACTGGCGCAGAGGGGCAGCGTCGATTCAGGAAATGCTGCAAATTTCATCATCGTAGACAAGCGCCAGAAAAATTGACAGGGACAAGAAGTTGACGTAAACAATGGCGAGCTCGCAACTAACATTTAATGAAAAAACAATCTCTTATATAGCCGAGAAAAACGTCAAGAATTACTACAACCGGTGTAGCCCTCTATCAAGAAAACTATTCTTTTGCTGCTAAGGTTATGGATGTGTCACTTGTAAAAAATGGTTGTACACACCATTTGTACAACTCATGCTTTTGGCTTTAATCTCAAACGCCTTGTGTAGCTCTCTAGATACTTTATCTGGGTGTCTGGCCAAAC
>JABSTQ010001487.1:0-34557 GCA_013358835.2 Ixodes persulcatus | reverse complement strand
ATACGTTTGATTGAAAAAAAAGTAGCACAAACAACCGGAGCTTTCTGTGCGTTCACTCACCATGGCGTCGTTTTCGCGTATCGTGGGACTAGCACTAGCGGATGGCAGCGGACGACGGGCGCTGGAGGCTGGACCTCTACTTCAGAACTGTCGTTCACGGTACTGGCGAATTCTGTCTTTCTTCAAAAGAGAAATTTCGGACCAATCAAAACTGATACCATCCCGTACGACATGCCCGACAGCAAGCCGATTGCACGAAGACGTCGTTGAGCCGTCGTCCCTCTCCTGGCTGAAGACATCGCTCGCTCAAACGTCAAGCACGAAGTGCGTACTTCGAGTTGAATACGCACGCGTACGGTTACTTTACGAGGTGCGAATGTGCCCTATGCGTGGTGCTGCCAGACTTCAAGCCGGGAGTGTATGTATTGAAGGGAAATCGGCAGCAAACTTCCGACAAACAGTCTACCAGCTGCATAATTACGCACGAAACTGGTGTTCCTTCAATAGCTCAGTGGAAAGGCGTCCGGTTCACACGCAGAGAGCACGGGTTCGATTCCTGGTGTGGGTGTGCCTTTCATTTTTATTTTTTTTTTTGTGCATTTCTGCGATGTTTACATTTCTTTTTTTACAATTATCACAGGAAACAAAAATGCTGTGGACGATACGTCGCTGAACTAAATGGTATGGATTCCATTTTTGACACCTGCGAACTCAGTGTATATCATTTTCCACAAAATGCAAGGAGCATATGAATCGGGTAGAGCTTCGCGTAATGGTTCTACAGGAATTGCAGCCAGCCATTGATCCCGACCCGTTGATCTTTCGGAACTTGTGCACTCTGGCCACTTTCAGATGCAGGACATGTGAGGCAACTCTTCACGCAACACCTTGGAGTTGGGAGTATTCTTTTCGGAGCTGATCACGGGAATTCACCACGGCACTCGGGCACTCACTACTAATTGCCAACACTTAAATGTACAAAACAACTAATCTTGAAGTACAAAACAGCGAGCGGAACAAACATAACTGCAAAGGAATACCACGGCGAACGGACGCATTTCGTCTGCTACGGGCGGAAAGAGAAAAAAAAAAAAAAAACGCACGGTCGGGTAGCCACGTGACTTCCGCCACTCCCGCTATCCTCTCCACTTCTCCATTTCGGTTTCGGTTTCGCGCAGTTGCGTTTTTGGCTTTATTAAAAAATACGTGACTCTGTAGCAAAATATTAATTGGGTAGTCTTCCGACACCACAATGAATCGCCTGACGAAAAAGGAAAAAAAAAATTTGGGGGGTGTCAGTGTCCCTTTAAAGGTGCATTGCACGGGGTGCGGAGGAGTTCTGGTGACGAAGCGTACGGGTTAAAAGGAACTGGCGTCCACCAGTGCGAGTACGCCGCAGGGAGGAGGCAAAAGGAAGCTAGGAGTCCGGTAGCAGAAAAGTGGCTAGGAGTCGCGTGGTTGCTACTGGACGTCGATGTTGAAGCGGGTCCCTGCCGACTGAAGCAGAAGGTGCAGTGCTCGTTAGGATGGTGTTCGGAGGCCAAGTTGGCGCCTCATAATAAGGTAGGAAGCGCGACATTGCACCGACTGGAGGGAGGCAACAAGTTGCCTGGTTGCCAAATCCCACACCGAGCAGCAAAACTCCAGGATGGGAGACACCAGTGCTGTGAACAGCAATCTGAGCACATCGGGACTGGCTCTTCTTGTGGACCGAATGATGAAGCAAGGAGTCACCTTTCCCAGGACACGGCGTTTTTGGACGTAGAGATGAAATCTAAATGCAGGTCGATGATGACACCTAGGAGGTGGATAGGCGTTGTTCTTGGGACCTCCACTCGGTTCAGGAAAAGTGTTGGAGGGGTCGAAGGTTGGCGCGAGGCAGTGATGTGCATGTAGCACATTTGGTTTCCCGTTTAGGGGAATTTTGTGTATTGTTTGACCAGAGAAGAATGCGATCTAGATCAGCTTGTAGCTCTTTACCAAACGTACAATCGCAATAACGATGTGAAAAGTCCTTAAAATACAGCCGGTTATCTTCAAAACGTCGCCGGTCATGGAGCGGGCACACACAGATACACACGCGAAAGCGTCTGCTAGTGTGGTGAGCTACAGAGCCAAAAAACGCGATGGCAGTTCAGCGAACTAGAGAAAGTACTAAATAAGCAAAAGCAAATGCGGCGCGCTCTCGCTGCCTCGGGTGACCTGGTCGCCCCTAATAAAGCCTAATAAAGCCGTGGTTTTCACCTTCTAAAATATTGCGGAAGCGAGCTCGGGAAGGCGTTTGTGCGCTCGCGCAATTCGAGCGTCGATCAAAGCTGTGCACGGGCACTTTTCGCTTCCGAAATCCCACAGAAAGTTGAGTCCGAGAATAAAAATGTCGTCGATCGTCACCAACCTCATTCAACGCGGACGTGTACTCCCTCAGAAAAAAACAACAACAACAAAAAAACACTGTTCCCGCGGAGCCATTGTGTCGTCTGCTAGCAAGGCAAAACTGGTTGTGAAACTGTATTACTAACTTTTGTCATCGCTTTATGGTACTGAGACGATATCAAAAGTCTTTATGATTAGATATTGAGAAGACGCTACGCTTACAAAAATATTTACTTTTTTATTAGGCAATTTCTAACCTCACGTCGAGTCCTTATCCCAACGTCCTTATGCATTTGTCCATTACAAAGGTCCTAGCAACGGCTTGTTTGGAGCGGAGCGCCATGTTGTGACATCATCACTTATGGGGTCAATTAAGCAATCTCTCTGTACACGAACACATAAAATAATCCGATTATGCTGATGATGATGATGGTACATTTTTTAGGCTGCTCGCTCGACCTGCAGGCTTATTTTTCCCCGACGTCACGGCACGGAAAAGCGTGGATATAGTATTTGAATGTTGGTTTTGGCATCATTATCACTTGCCGATTTCAAAATAAATGTTCTGAATTTCGCGACACTAAGTAGCACACCGGAAATGGTAAAGCGGTGATTTTGAAAATTTACATAGTTCCGGGTAGCTCCGAAAATCGCCTGAGTACGTCCCTCTGAGTGGCGCCTAGTGCCACTGAATAGGCTAAGGGCATCGACACCCCATTCCCCGACTGTCTTCTGAGCTCCGCCATTTTGTGGTAGAATTCGAAGATACGACTTCCTGAGTTTTGATTGTTCAAAGTTTAGGCGACATACTCTGTCGCGGACTGTTTCAACACTTCTGAAAGCCGATAAAGCGTTTCCCGCACTTCAGATATCTGACGACAATGATTTCAGGCAACACGATGGCTGCAGAGTCGCACTAAATAAGTTTTGCTTCAGAGTAACGACCACTGGCCTCTATTACAATTCACTGGATAGCGCATCCCCGATTGGTCGCTGCAGCGCGAGTGCGGCCACCGTAAGCCTCCAAATCGGTCATTTTGAGGATACCAGAAGTCAATCTTTTGGAGCGTTTCAGGGGCTGGGTAGGGCGCCGTGCTAGAAAACACGTTTTCTGCTCGTTCGCCGTCATAGTCGCCAAAGACGTTTTTTTTTTTTTTTTAAGACCTTGTGTAAACGGTCGTAGCTACCTTTGAGAATACGTGCATATTTCGACGAAAGCGCAGCACCGCAGGAAAGAGGCACAACTCGTCGAACGCAAGTCACGCGTCGTCATCAAAGAACACGCTTTGGCACGCCTAAGTGCTGCGTCTATGCCTTCGCACGCTTGGGTAGAATCGATGCTGCCGATTATGTGTTAACCCTTCGGAAAAGATTTAAAGGTGTGTCGCACGAAAGACGTCTTTGCCGTATACATATCGGTCGCGGAGTTTTGGTTCGTCTGCAGCTGTTCCGGTAGGCTGCACTGATCAGTGGTTGCTGTTATGCATTATTAACAATGCTCGAAATCTACTCGAATGGACACGAATTACTCGCATCATATGGAAACCCAGAGCAACTCTGTTTGGTGTTGGTTACACACCACATCGCCGCTTTCGAACAATGAAACCTGGGACGCAGGAAGTGTTTAGAAATGGGGTCATCGAGAAAGATAAATATTCGTTCCATTCTACTGAATTGAATGCTAGAAATGTCTCGAGGGCGAAGAACGATCGCCGCCGCCGCTGTGCTGTCCCCCATCTGTTCCGTCGGCACGGAATCAGACTCGTTTCTGTTCCGCGAGTGCCGCAGGTTTCAAATACAGTAGTCATAGTAAAGTAAAACGCTGCTCCTGAGGCACATACACGCACCTTCAAAATTATGCACACGGCGTCGATTCTTAATTGGGATTCAAGGGTGCGAAGACAGGGATGCAGCACTTCGTCGTGCCAAGGCAGGTTCTTTGATGGCGCCGCGAGACTTGTGTTCGACGAGTTGTGCCTCTTTCCTGCGGTGCTGCGCTTTCGTGAATCTCAAAGGCAACCACAGCCGTTTACACAAGGTCTAAAAAAAAAAAAATAACTGCTTCGGTGAACGACTGCGAACGAGCAGAAAACGTGTATTTCAGCACGCAGCCGCCCAGCCTCTGCAACGCTCCAAAATGTAGACATCCGGTACCTGCAAGATGGCCGATACGAAACTTCCGGGGGCAGGCTTTCGAGGAGCGAGGAAGCGTGACTACTTCCATAAACCCCTGCATGCAACACGGCGCGCGTTGCACTCTGGGAACTAGTTGGCCAGGGAGGAGAGTGGCATGGTTTCGGTTTCGATCGACACGTCGAAATGGCCGTTATCTCATGTTTTCTGGTCCCGAGAGCGTCATTTGTGGTCTCTAAACTAACCTAAATGGCCAGACATCGAAGCTTTAGCACAAGCCTGAGACGTATAGCTTGTCTTGACACATGCTTGTTTATTTTTGTACCCGAGCCTTTCTGTTTTCGAGGTATGTGGACGAGCCAGGTATGGGAATCTCGACGCTGCGAAGCTCGGAAATCGTGTTTGTGTACGAATCAACAAGCTGTAGCAATCAATAAGTATGCCTACATCGAGCTCGCGCCTTTACATTAGTGTTGTTGATGATTGATCAGGAAGCTTGTTTGTTTCGTGCGTCCATAGACGAAATATAACTTTTTGCAATTACTGTTTTTCTTAATACACCTGAGTACGCGAGGGAAAACACGGAGGCGCCATTGAAAAGCTCCATTTGAACGCACTTCTCATCTCTTATCTGTACTGCCCCGCAGCACTGCACTTGAAGTCCCCACCTGCTTGCATTCTACTAATATTCAACATCGCGTATTCGCATAAAGTTATCCTGCAATCATATAGGCACATTCGCACGTACAAACCGTTTTAAGAAAGCAAAAGTCGAGCAGTTGTGGGAAGAATGTCGCACCGTTCGCCGGAAGTGCGCCGGACGGGCATGAACCCCTATGCGGTGCGCGAAACGAACGAAATTATTTAAAGCGCATTGGACGGTTTCTAATGGCCATAATATTTGTTATTTGTTTGCTTTCTTCCTGACCGAGTATGCCGAGATAATTTCAGAAACCTAGTTCAGGCACAGATCTTGGGCGTCAGTAAAAGCTCGTTCAAAAATTTCTTAGCGAGGAGTAGGGGACGCTTGTTAGGGCCTCCGTCGCAGATAGCCGATCTCGGCGTTTGCGAAAACTTAATCTTCTATCAGCATAAACTTTGAGTGTGAGATATGTGATGACACGAGGAAGACATCATAGCAACTTTTGTGCAGTAGTGAGGTCGAATTTATTGCGTTTTATTAAAAGTTCATGCGCCAACGCTGGGGTCAACTTTGATACTCCTGTGAGGACGCGGCTTGCTTTTCGCCCAGTGAAGCAACAAGAAGCGTACGTTTGACAAACAAAATACGTGTAGGTCTCAAGGTGACCAAATTTCAGTTGTAATTTACTGTTACTAGACGGGATTACTGACATTGAGCTCAAAGATGCACTCGTGAGGTGAGGTGACTAAGCCACGCCTTACTACGTTTGCATACGCACGCACAATATCCGGTGTTTCGGGAACCAAGGAAAGTGCCCCGGTCTTCGTTTTGTATCGCTCGAGAATGAGTGTAGTGCACATTCATAAAAAGTCAGATAATCGAAAATGCAAGCAGCGCGTTCGGTCGCGGCGTATAGCATGAGATGAACCTGCTCAGTCGAAACCGAAACTGAGTTGCCAACTAGTTCCCAGAGTGCAATGCGTGGAATTTCGCCGCGATGGGGCGCTTCGGTTTTGGAAGAAGTCCATTGTCATAGGCATCAGTGGTAACGACACTTTAGCCATCATGGTACTTAAAATTATGGTTGGCAGTTATCCGACGCTTTATGTGAAATCGCAAAATACACTTTTGCGTTCTTGTTTTGTGTTTCGTACAACTCGTGCGTTGACGTTACGTTTGTTGACGGTTACGCTAAATTTCACCTATAAAAGTCACGGTGTCACGTCACGTGACACCATGGTGTCACTGACACTGTGACCTCATAATTAAATGTGGCAAAGCGTTAAAAAAACTGTAACTAAATTTTATTTTCGGACTTGTTGTGTTATTGTTTTTGTATGTAGGAACAAACCACACTATAGAACTGGCAAGATTTTAAATCTGGGAGACGCCGTTCGCTTAACGTGTGCAGTTGATCACAGGTCTGCTCACCTGTCTGCAAGATGTGGACGAATACGGCCATCACGACAAAGATGGAAAATGCTGTCAAGGCCGCGATTACCAACAACGGCATCTTTGTGCGAGGTTCTGGTACCAGAGTCTGCCACAGCGCCCTGGTAAAACGGAAACAATCAGGAAGCCTTGTCCGTGTGGATAACTATGGTGCACACAGAAGTAAAGAATCACACGGAGCGCTATTGCACCGTTAGTCATCACAACCATATGACGTGATGACCAAAGATACAAATAATGGATAGACACCTGGAATGACTGCTGTTCATATTTTGTTACAGGGTGATTTCAGATAAGATCGACCAAAGGGTGGCTGGTCGACATTTTTAAATCAACTGATGTTTTTATATGCCATTTTCTAGTGTCTGGTATACACGAATCCACACTTAGTTTTGTCCAGAAAAATAATTTGGGGACAGGAAAAATCGTAAAGCATGAAGAGGTGAACAGTTGCATTAACGCGCACTGACGGAGGGGGCACGTTTGGAAGTGAATAACTAAAAGGATAATGTTAGAAGAATTTTAATACTTTTTAAAAACAAACTATGAGTACAGCTTGCTTGTAATATAAAGTAATCATATTTATGTAAATTTTATTTAATTTTCTAAAAATTGTCAAACTTGCCTGCTCGAACGACAAACGCCAAAATTTGGAGGCCTGCATCTCCATGAAATAATTTAATCATTATCATATAATTTGCAGGTAGTATTTTGCTTATATATGTCTATCGTTTAAAAAATAAATAAGGTATTTGAGTGATACTTTAGTCGGGATATATTTAGGCAAACATGGGAAAAAAATCAAACAACGAAAACTTCCGATGCAAATAAAAAAAAACACCACCTTCGATTTTTTTTTAATTTTGGGTACCCTGTCATGCTCTATTTCGGAATTCATTTCTATTAAAAACATGTTGCATCATTTTATTGAGAAAGAAGACACAGCTCCCCAAAGTAGGGTCCTTTTTCAAAGCCTACACGAACTCTGAGTTCCAGTTTCAGGAAACTAACACGCATCTTTCATATATTTTTATTCATATGAGGTCACTGACAGCTAGAGCAATCGGTCACACACTAAAAGTGAGGAGAAACTATATACAGCATTTTACATACAGCGTACAAAGAGGTACCATATTAGAGACGCGTGATTCGAGAAAAGATGATGTAGTGTGAAGTTTTACTTTCCGGTACAATTTATATTAAAAAAAACAAAAAAAAAAACAAAGAAACAACTTCACTTCCACATACAAAAATAAAGATACAATACTAAAATTGTTTAGGTTTGTTATGTATTTTCGGGAACAAACCATTTCAGGTGAGGTGTGCCACCGCGCCGGACTGTAAGAGCTTCGATACTCTCGGTGTACGAATGGATCGCGGCAAGCCGAGATATTTTATCCTGCGCGAGGATAACGATTCGTGATTCTCATATGGTGATCAGATAAAGATTCAATAAGCTATCACCACGTAAAGCAGTAGGTTAAATACCCCGCGAAGCAAACTGTGATAAATAAGATAACCCGGCATTCGAAATGAGCAGTCCTTGGGGCATCAAACTCGGCACTTTACACTAAGGCTTTACTCGATGTACCCATTTAAAAAAGTTTCTTCTAACGAGATCCGACTGTCCGTTCTACATATATGTCACAGGTTCCTTCTTTTGATGACTTGCACAGCCACCACGCGTGCCAAGAATGGATACCAGGAAAGTCGCACACCGTCAGCCATTCTTCGTTTTTTTTTGTTGACGATACCGAACAAGCTCATTTTCGTCCAGATACGCAAGATGTACCCAGTTTCTCAAATAGAACGCTCACCATTGTCCGGGCCGTCTGAATTGCGTTTATTGAACGTTCTCTCAGGTTGTTCAGCGTGGCCTGGTGCTTCACGAGTCCGCCAACTCCGTCGCATGTATTTTCTCATGTCCAGATGCAGAAAATGAGCACTGGGCTTGGAGCAATCTTTCTGTGCAAACTGGTGAAGCTGGTAGCAATTCTTAAAATGACTGGCGGCCCCGTCACTTACGTACGTCACGTGCGAGTAACCCACTCTTTAACCTTTTCTGCAGCCAAGCACGTGAGAGCGACGTCGTCACGCAGGTCCTCACTGATGATAGCACGCTGTTTGTAGATTTTCTTGTCGTCACTACACATGTAAATATCGTAACTTTTTTTTCTTCAGAGGTATGCTTTAACTTTGTCAAGAAGCACGATGGTCCCGTTTTCAGCAAAGTCAAACTGAAAGATAATGCTTTCGCGTTGCATGCAGCTGCTTTTGATCGTAAATCGCTTTATCTTGCGTTTACCTGATATGGTTATGGATATGAAGTTCTTCGAGTGTAAGAGACTGGCTTTTTGGGCAGTGATCATAGTCTCCCTAAAAACACCGACTTTTTAGTGGGTCGCACAGAAATGCTCAGTTCATTTGACCAGTGTTGAATGTTGAGTCTGTACCGTTCTCTACAGCGGCAATACAAAGGTAATAATTGGTGCATCGCACACAAATGCACACTTCCTGGTGTGGAATACATTTGACTCATCTAGGGCACAAGGAATAAAGTTTCGTTAGCCCAACGCCGGAATCAGGATGCTTGTCACGAAAGGCCTCTCGGATTGAGCGTGTCAGGAAGCGCTTTGGCACAAACGTTATCTCCACGTGGAGCATGACTGAGATCACGTCCTTCTGGTTGGGACCTTGGCGCGAACATTGTAGCTCGTCTTTTGTGAAGTACTCTAGGGCAGCAGACAGGTTCGCAGGGCTCACCTTGAACCTCGTGTGAGGATCCGGCTCATACCACACGTCATGCTTTACCTTACCTAAAACGTAAACACTGTCGCCATGTTAACCTTTCCTAGGTTAACATGGCGACAGTGTTTGCGCTCTATTGTATTTTGGCGGGGCTCCAGTATTTGGTGGTTCTGCTCTCTGTCGGTGTGCCTCTCTGTGCCTGATATCGACCGCGAAGCCAGCGAGTGGGATGGCGACAGGCACGGCTGCTCGGTAAACAGGCATCGGCGGTCATATTTTGCTGGTTGAAGCGAGTCATCCTTGACAGCGAGCGGGGAAATGCGAAAAAAGATTGTATCGGCTGTTTTGCCACAACTAGCGACGAGTGTCGCCTGCTACTTCCGTCAACTATTGCGCCATAATTGTGATCTTCGCAAGGAAATGATAGTTGCTAGCCACAGAACACTATCACGCAGAAAGGGAATGCTTGAATATGTTTTTATTCTAGATATACGTCAGGGATACATATAAGAGAGAGAGATGGAGATAGAGGTCAAGAGAGAGGAGCATATAGTGCCGTAGGAAAATAAAGTAAACAAAGTTCCCAGTGACCGATGGCCTGCAGGATCTTTTCTCGGATCACTAGTTCGTAATATGATAGCTCTTTGTACACGGTAGTTTCTCCTCAATTTTAGTGTGTGACCGATTGCTCTAGCTGTCAGTGACCTCATATGAATAAAAATATATGAAAGATGTGTGTTAGTTTCCTGAAACTGGAACTCAGAGTCACTTCTCGTATAGGGCACTGCTACGTGTAGGCTTTGAAAAAGGACCCTACTTTGGGGAGCTGTGTCTTCTTTCTCAATAAAATGATGCAACATGTTTTTAATAGAAATGAATGCCGAAATAAAGTATGACAGGGTACCTTAATTTAAAAAAAAAATCGAAGGTGGTGGTTTTTTTTTTATTTGCATCGGAATTTTTCGTTGTTTGATTTTTTTCCCATGTTTGCCTAAATATATCCCAATTATCGTATCACTCAAATACCTTATTTATTTTTAAAATAATAGACATATATGAGTAAAATACTACCTGCAAATTATATGATAATGATTAAATTATTTCATGGAGATACAGGCCTCCACATTTTGGCGTTTGTCGTTCGAGCAGGCATGTTTGGCAATTTTTAGAAAATTAAATAAAATTTACATAAATATTATTACTTTATATTACACGCAAGCTGTACCCATAGTTTGTTTTTAAAACGTATTAGAAGTCTTCTAACAGTATCCTTTTAGTTATTCACTTTCAAACGTGCCCCCTCCGTCAGTGCGCGTTAATGCAACTGTCCACCTCTTCATGCTTTACGATTTTTCCTGTCCCCAAATTTTCTTTCTGGACAAAACTAGGTGTGGATTCGTTTATACCAGACACTAGACAATGGCATATAAAAACATCAGTTGATTTAAAAATGTCGACCAGCCACCCTTTGGTCGATCTTATCTGAAATCACCCTACAAGATAATAACTGGATTACAAGCTCCTCCCCCAAAGTTCCAAAAGGGAGTGAAGGTACTATGCAACCTAATACTAACCAATACCATATAGAATATTCAAAGCCTGTGCACAGAAGGTTGACGTCGTCATGTTCAAACAGACGCAGATTGGATGCGACTGCTGCATCAGTGATCGGCTACCGTTCCATTGAGTTAGCAGAGCCTGTCCACAGGCCCTCACTATTTTAGGTGGCGTTGGTACAAGCTCATCACTTGCATTACATCCCGAGAAGGGAGCAACAGTGGGCGGAGCCAATTTTTTTTTTTTTAATGATTGATGCCCTCAAAAACAAATCTCTGTCCAATGCTCAAAGCGTGTTAGCGTATTGGCCATTGAGTGGAGCGTTCTTTCTTGCGGTCGGAGCCTCTCATGGGGTCAGAGCCGCTAAAAGAAGCTTTTAGCGGCTCTGACCAGTAGTAAGCCCAGGACCAAAGACTTCACGTTTCGCGCGCTTTCGGGAACGCGGGTCGCCCCCGTAGGCGGAGGAGGTTTCCGGGTCGTCCGGTTAAAATATGACGCACTGATATTTAGTTACTCTCTCCGTGCCCGCTGGCTTGCCCGAACCCCAAGAGACGTGGAAACCGCCAAAAAAGGTAGACACTTAAATATGATTGCAGGGCCCCTTTAGAGGGACCATGAAATGACGTTTTTACTTTTGCCAAATAACCTTTACATTAAACCTTCAATGTTCACTGAACGCCGAACAGGCATCCGTTTTCGTTTTGGTTTATTAACTTCTACACGAAAAATGATTAAAATATCGAGTGCTTCTTTCTCTCCAACTCACCGCAAAACAAGCCGCGGCGGCCGCCTGCGTAATTTTGACGGTCGTGACGTGCTCTGTCAACGGAAGCGGAAGTTCTCTCGGCAGTAGGAGAATGGGAGCGTTAGCGGCGAGCTGGCCGGTAGGTTGTACCACAGGGTTTTACTGCGCTGATGGTGCCGATGCCACCGACATATTTTCTGAATCGGCGCCTCTCATCACCGCGATAGCCATGGACACATCGCAGCTGAGCGAAATTCAATTAGACATGTTGCGCTACAGCGACAGCATGGGACTGGTTCCACTACGCTGGTACGCCTGTTGGAACGTGTGGCGACTCTTCCGACGAAGAATTCCTCGTCGGAATCGGACGACAAGGAGTGGCGACTCCGATGTACGGAATGTTCCGAGCATACACGGATGACCTTAGACTTGGGGTCCTTCAAACCGATGAGCCTGCACCAAGTGCTTCGACGTGGTTCTTTGAGTGGCAAACGGTGACACTTCAGCCGTTTGTTTTTACGTTCCGGACTGCACAAACTGTAATTCGGGCACTTGCAACGAGCGCGTTCCCGTGTTTATATTTTTGTAGGCGTCGCGACGTCAAAATTCAAAGGGACTGCAAGATGTCATTTATGACATAGAAAATTAGTAAACAATATTGCAGTTTTATCGTCTTTTAGACAATATGCCAGCAGATCAATCGACTAACGAATCCATTGTTTCGTAAATTAAAGAGTGGCAATCAGTCGGGTTATTATTTTAATCAACCCCCATTCTATCAATATTAATTATTTTATAAAAACTAAGATCAGCGCGAGATAAAAAAAAAAAACAAAAAAACTCGCGGTTTTGCAAATTACAGTACTATGAATATGAAAACATCTGACTTAGTATTTATTGCTTTTCTGAATTTCCAAGCATGTTAAACGATACAATACCACCATTATAAAAATAAACAACAAGCATTTATTAAAGAGAGTGCAACTTAGCCGGAAACAGTTTACATTTTCGTCGTCGAGATCCATGCTTCTCAACGTGCGCCCGCAGCAGACGACGCCGTGCGGTCAAAATTATAAACATTTGCACTCGTGCATGACTTCTGGATGCTTAAAATTTCGGCATGACTTCTGGATGCTTAAAATTTCGGCGGCACGGTGGCGGCAAAGGTCGATCTCGGGATGCTGGTGATTGAGACGACAAAATGCATCATCTGTTTGCTGCGTCTGTCGGCAGATGGTGCCACGCGCTACGAGCATCGCTGACTCGGTTGCCTGCGAACCCGTCCGCCTCTGGCAAGTTGGTTGATCTCATCTTTCACAGAAAGGGAGCTATATGGCTTAAAACTTTATCGGCTAAAATACACCACCTCAATGCACATTCGGTGAATGTTCGAGCATTCTATGTGCATGCGTCGATATTTTCCAGCTCAGTTTACAGCGGGAGGTTTACTGGATATCCACCCTATAGGTCGACAGCCTTACTTTAATTTGTTTTTTTCTTTCTCACCTCTCTTGTTTTAGAGCGCAGCTCTTAGGCGCCCGTTTCCGGCTTGAGCGGCGTCGGCATCGATGTCGCCGTCGGCATAACCGCGCGGTGCATGATGGGAAATGTCCGATAGTGCAACGCGCGAGACTCGTGACGTCACGAGAATCTTGCGCGGTGCATTTTGGGACATTTCCATGATTCAACGCGCGGGGAGGAGGAGGGGCAGGGGAGGGAGAGGGAGGAGTGAGGAGGGGAAGAGGAGAAAGAAAGAGGGGAGGATGAGGGATGAGGAGGAGGAGAGGAGGTTGAAGGATGAGGAGAGGAGGAGGGGAGGAGGAGTAGCAGGGAGTATAAGGAGGTGAGGAGGAGGGAGAAGGGGTATACCCTCCCCTCAGTACACTTCCCTCCTCCTCCTCAAGAGCTGCGCTCTAATTCGGCGTTACAGGGTGTTGTGAACGTCTTTCATTTTTTTTTTTTTTCTTACAACGATAAAAGCGAAAAGAACAGAGCACGCGAAGCTAAAGCGTGAACTCTGACTGTGTACAGTTTCCGTTACTCTTGCTCGTATAATTTCGGTATTGTGTATGTTATTCGTCGGTCGTTCAAATTGTGCTGAATGTCGCCGAGCCGGAAACCCGCAGTGACAGTGACATCTCAAAAGCGAGAGATCGACGAAGTTTATCGTGCGTTTGAGCTAGGATATGCATTTTATGTCTTTTCATACGTACGTCTCCATGGCTTCGTCTCCGTCCGTTGGATCATTTCCTAGGAAAACGCCACAAAAACGCAGGTAAAATAAACAAACAAACGAAACGCGACCTTGAACCCCCTACTCTTTTCCCGTAAAAAAAAAAGAAAGTCACAAATTACAAAATGAAAATCCTCTCGAGTTCTTCTCCATCGTTTGCAATGCAGAAAGCGCGTGCGCGTGTTCTGAACTCATGAAAATAAGTAATCTGGGACAAAAGGGAAGCCCGTTTTCCTCTCCGCAAAAATTACTACACATCACCGAACGCTCTCAAATGTGTTTTTTTTTTTTGTTCACGTAAATATAAACCGTTGTTACGCACCGGTGATTTATACGGATCGAGTACCAAATCTCACACATTAAACTCACGAGCTTTTAGGTGGTCACTTTCCGGTTCGTGCCGCCAATGTTCGTCACCGACACTCGCATAGAATTGGCAGTGCTTATAGCGCACGCTGTTCTCCGCGAACATTGTTCGAGTTTGGCAATTTCCTCTAACTCAATTACTGGCCACGAACGCATAAATGTTGAACTCCATGCAGTGAAACGAGAGACGAATTTCGGCCGGCGGTGTTCCCTCTGCGCGTTGCATCGGCAGCACAATGGTTGCTGCGTCGCGCGCCAAGTTAGCCGGTCGCACGGGCGAAGTTCATCAAATATTCGTCGCATACTCGTTCCATAGCGTAGAGCCTTTAACGCGAACATTCGCCGACGAATTCTTTGTTACCAGAGCGAGCCCATCGGTGACATCGCGTTTGTGTGCGATTCGAGAGTCGCATTTGCTGGTGGAGCACCTGGCATTCAGTAGCCGGCGGATAATGATAAACTGTGAAATATATTTCCGAATGAGAAACAAATAATCAGCTAATATTTTCAAAGCTTCCCAGCGTAAATCGCGTTTGGAGCTCTCCACATCTATACCACGCGTGATCCTCACGCGAAAGACATCTTGTGTCCTCCCTTAGTACACCTATTAGCGATGTGCGCGACCAAAAGCGTCGTGGCGGACAGCTTTCCACGATTGGCCAGACCATGGGCATGCAAGCATTGTCAGATTGTCAACTTTGACGGTGTTAGTTTCGGATTGCGATGGCTCCTAGCTTCCACTGTGCTTTTTAAACACACCACCGAACTCGTCGTCGCACCTGATGGTAAGTAGCCAAGATAATAACTGGTGACGTCACGGCGAGGCAAATCTCAGTCGTGACGTCACGGATGAAAACCATAAGAGGGCGCCACCGAAACATCTCGGCGCTAAAATAGAGCGACAAACAAAAACAACCGACACCGACAGGCCTCAGACACTTGCAGCATGCACGCGGAGGTATATATCTTTGACAGGCGTGAAGTCACTTGGGCCATAGCCTCCTCTACACTGACAAAGCCTGGCAGATCGCCACGAGAAGGGGCCGCCGAAATTGAAAAGGTAGAGCGGCAGACAACGGATGGGAGGAGAGCCACGTGACGGGCACCGGTTTGAGGCGAGACGCCGAAACACACTTGCCCCGAGTGAAGGAATGTCCGCTCGTGTTCCTCGCGTTCCTCGCGCCACCGCTTCTTTCCTCGTCGGGTTTGAAAACGCATGTTTCGGGTCCTCGCTGCTGCAAAAGCTGTGCGTTGACGGCCAGGCTCCCCGAGAAATGCTCTGTGCTAACAGATCCTAGCACTCCAAATCTGCGACCGCGCACCCTATGGCTCCGTCGTCGAACTGATGCTTGGGCTTACTTATGAGCACCAAGAGACCGCAAGTCTGCCAAAGGTACAATCGCGTGCATGCTGCACGTGTCTGAGGCTTGTCGGTACGGGTCGATTTTCTTTGCTGCTCTAGTGGGACTCGGGCATATAAGGAATATGCAGTTGTCACTCGCCGATTGAGAACTGCAGGGCGAGTCCTTTGGTTCGCGCTTGATGCCTTCCGTTGTGCTTCGGCTGCGCGCTCGAAGCGCACGAGACGCCGAAGCATTGTCGAAGGTAAGAAGCTCACGCTAGAGGAGGGACAATTAAAGCTCCTACATGCCGCTCTCGCTTTATTGGCGACTATAGTACGATTCCAACTCAGTATAGTTCCATGGTCCCTTTAACTAAACGTATACTCTGAAGCGTCATATTGTAGCAGAAAGTTTTATGAACTCACTCGAAGAACGTTGTGGGCCTCCCGCAGCTTCGTGTCCCTCCTCAGAGTCAATAGCTTTTTCTAAAAAAAGAAAAAAAAAATTGCATATAAATATGATGTTAAATTTAGAGAACGTACAAGACCACATATATTACTAGCACGCACTCTTGTCCATCAGTTTTCTTATTCTGGTCGCTGTGATAGCGAGAGCCGTTAGCAGACAACCTGCCCGCTAACGCGAGCAAAAAACGGTGGTTCGTCTGCTACAAAAAATCGTTCGCCGAAAGAAAAGAAAAAAAAAAAAAGAATTGCAAGGTGTTTTTTGACAGAATCAAAGAGAGCTACCAATATACCTGTTGTAACGCGTTGCAACGCGTTCAGCGCCGTCTGCGGCGGCCCAAGGAATGCTGGGAATTGGCTGTATAGAACCGGTTGTAGCCGACGACGGAGGCGACCTTTGCAGGCGACGGAGGCAACATAAATGAGCAAGAGGCAGGGGCTCCGGAATTGGGGGGGGGGGGGGGGGGGGCAGTGGGGGCATGCCCTCACACTCAAAGCTGTTCCGGCCGCCCCCCCCCCCCCTCCTCTCCCCTCCCACCACCCGTGAGGCTGTTGCATGTTGAAGTTGCACTCCATAGGCGACAAGGCGCCACAGGCTAATCCGACGCGAAAGACAAAATGTGTGCCCATTTTAGTCAAATGAGCACACATTTCACGCGATTGCGGCTCAAATAGAGGACATACAACCAAAATATTACATTTCTAGATTGTTTTTTTCTTATAGTTGACTACTATATCTAAAAAAATTTAAAAAATAAAAATTTACAGAAATGGGGTTTTTGAGAAAATCGATCTCAAACTTTCAGCATTTGTTATTTTTCAGAAAGTTTACGTGAAGGTAGCGGAGCGGCTACTTAGCAGATCCTAATGATATTATAATATCTATACTGGACATGCTTAGGGCTTTCTATAGAACTAAAGAAAGAAAATGTTAAGTACAGACAAATTAATGACCTGTCAAAGTTGACCAAAAATCGACCTGAGTGACGACTTTGACATTTTTTTTAGAAAACAATCAAATTCCTAAAAATATCTGAATACGTCAAAGGTGTAGAAAAAAGATTAGCGCCAGGGGAGGGTGTCAAACACGCGACCAGCGACGGCGCGAAAAACACGTTTCTGCCACTGCGGCTTCTGCGCTTCGTAACTCGAGAACAAAAAATCTAGGGAACATGCGGTTTGCGCCCTCCTTCATTTGAGAAATGCCCCGAAAACATTTTTTTTTTGTTAAAATTAAAAATTAGACCCTTTTAGGCTGCCCGATTTGAGATGAAACCACCCCTATATATATAGCGAGAGAGAGAGGGAGGTAAACTACACGATGCGACATAAGCCCCCAGACGTCGCCCCCACACATCAGATATACTTCCGGAGCCCCTGGCGGGAGGTAAAGGGTAACTTTACCTCCTTTATACTCCGTGTCGCTATGTCGCGTGCAGTACAGGCGAAGGCAATGCCAGGCGAGGGGAGGATGGATAAGCACTAGAAAGGATAGGGAGGAGGAGAGAAACCTCCTCTCCTCTCTAACGTTCCTAGTCAACTCCTAGTGCTCTCTCCCCTCGCCCTTCATTGCCCTCCTCTCCCGTTCCGCTTTCCTAGTGCTCGCCCTTTCTCTCTTCGGCTGCACTGCACACTATTGACATGGAGTATACACCTTTCCAAGAAACACTTGACCCCAGGGGCAGCAAACCGCTTTCGAGCCTATTCACTGGGTTTGAGACTAGACTCTCACCGGCGTCCTTGTTAACCCTAACCGAGTGGACTGTGATTTCGATAGGCGCAGCCTGCGTAGGCGCTGTTTCAAACGCTGCAGCTGGCGGCTAAATTCTCGTCTTTTCCCGCTGTATTTTGTGTTTCATGGTGCATGTATTTTCCCGAGGTCATTAAGAAAGCATTGTACCACATTTGAAAAAAAAAAATCAATAAAAAAACCTATAAACTATTTTTCTTGGGTACGCGCGCAACAGAACGAATGCGACTGGAATGTATAGTTCTAGTTTTTTGTTTTTTTTTTACGATAAGTTTTGACGGCGCTGCGCGATTCGCCGCATGCCAAACGACAAAGCGCTTAGCTGTCGAAAATAATTTACAACAGAAGATAGCCAAAAGGCATGCATTTTTCGCGCTCACAAATAACGTTTACTGATGGACAGGACACAGACATACAATTTAGCAAGTGTTAACATTCGAACAACATATTGTACGTACGTACCACACGATGAAGCGTTATCCGAAAAGAATTAATTTGAGAAAGATCTCAAATAACACAGTCACAGTCGACGACAGTCACATCTTGACGATCGGACGGAATCCAAGTTGACTTCGTTTTGGGGAGAGCTTCCTTTTTTCACAACAGCACCAATGCAAAGAAATGAACGCGACTGACCCGTTTCCCACCCACGCCGGACGCGTGGCTAGTTTTGGAGGTGACTGAGGATTCTACGCGGATTATCTCTGGGAGGGGGGAGAACAATGTTCGCAAAATCGCATCGAGGGTCGTTCGACGTCCTTCACCTCCTTCTTTTCCCGTGAATGTCGAGCAGAAAAGCTTGAATGGCAGGCACTTACCAGCCTTATTTCTCACAATGGAGGATAACACAGAAAGGGTGCGTAGTACGCATAAAACAAAATTAAGTGAAAACTTTCAAGAAACGCCAGAAAACGTCGAATGCAAAACCGCAAAAACGCAGGTAGAGAACCGCGCTGAGTTGGTCTTCACAGTCCAAGATGGTGGCAGAAAATTTCTAGCTGATAGAGGGAGCGAGAGACGCTTCAGCCGAGCAACATGGCGACGGCCTAGGAGCGTTTTTTGGAAGGGTGTATAGACCCTTTCTTCAAGGACGCCGCCATCTTGAATTGTCGTCACTTCCAGTGTGGGCGAAAACATTGTTTTGCCGTCGCCACGCCAATAGAATGCATTTAGGAGAAAAGCGTAACCGTCACCCATTCTCGTTTCCTCTCCCCTCTATTTTTTTACTACTTGCAGGTTGAAACGTTTTAATATTTTTTCGTCGCCCATACCGGATATGGCTACTTGGCGGTCGGGGGCGAGAGTAAGCGGAAAAGGTCTATAGGGGCGAATTGTTGCAGGGCTGAGGGCTTGTTACCCCCTGAAAGGTGCATCAGCGGCACCTTTTTTTCTAAAGAGTGTAGTAGTAGTAATAGTACAGTGCAGCGTAAGCTCCTCCCGCAAAGCGTTTTACTCTTTCCACTTCTTCTCCGGCGTTCACTATGCTAAAATGAAAGAAGGTGAGGGCTTTGTGGGAATATCTTGTTCGGCTTTTCTGAACGAGTAACAGAGTGTAGTAATAATATTCTTTATCGGCTCAAGAGAGCCAGGGCACCGCAGAAAGGCAGCAGTCCCTACCATGGAAGCCCGCGGTGCCGCGACGGTGATATTCTTGTGATATCTACAATATAGTCTCAGTATTACCCGTTTCACAATGACGAAGACCGAAGAAAGGCCTAAAATACAATTTTGAAATATTTACTCGCCTTCAAGCATCCTTGCTTCCATGCTTGCCTTTTCTTAGTCGTCTTCTTTCTCCTCTCTTGATCCATATTGGCACAGCGAGAGCTCGCGCTGCAGAACCCAGGGATCACCCCTGCCCGTTTCGATCTGGATGAGCATCGTACCGGCGTGCGGTCGTGTGCCACTACTGCGTGGTGCACGTTAAAGACCCCAGGCTAGCGGTTGTACTGCACTGGCTAAATTGCTCATCTACAGCGAGTGACTCGTCGCAACATTAAAAATGGCTGACCAACGACTCGCTGTATAAATATCCACACAACCCCAATTATTATTACAGTCACGTCTCGTTAATATGGACCCCGTTGTTGGCAAGTGTCATGCACCACCACCAGATGGAGCGCACGAGACCTTTTTTTTGTGTGCTGTGTTTTCTTCTTTCTCTTCGTTGTAAGTTAGTCCTAATAAAAACAGCGATGTGACGCTATGGAGCATACGTCTCGTCCCTCCTCGCCGGGCATTGCGTTTATTCCCATTGCGCGACGCGAACCTGCATATACTTAATAACCAACAGGTTATGGGCCCAGGACGACGCTATGCCGGTGCGCAGTGCGGCTTGAAGGCAGCTCGCCTGGACACGGTGCCCGAAGGAAAGTAATGGCCCCCAAAGACCAATCTCCTTGACGCCCGAGAAAGGGTTTTGTATTTCTGTCGTGCTCAAATATGCTTATTTTTCACATTCTTTCCTCTGTGCGGGGATGGCGACGTTTAATCCCCTCAGGCCGGCCGAAGACCTCCGAGGACGACGGTGAAGGTGAAGGTGTCAAAGAGTGCGTGCGTGCGTGCGTGCGTGCGTGCGCGTGCGCGTGAGCGTGCGCGTGCGCGTGCGTGTGTGTGTGTGTGTGTGTGTGTGTGTGTGTGTGTGTGTGTGTGTGTGTTTGGGAGGGGGGGGGGAGGCAATTTAATAAACCCGAAGAAACACTCCTAGATTAAACGAGAAATTACTTAAAAAGAATAAAAATGCTAGGTTCGGACCGGTGACGAGCGATACGTCCACGCCCGGTGTGAACTCGGTAAAAAAAAAAAAAAAAAGCGACAACACGCGAAAATGAAAACAAAAAAAAAAAAGAATTTGAATAAGAAGCGATAAAAAGCCGCACACGGCTACACACGAAAAACTCAGGCAATCGCAACACGCGTTCCACCCACAGCACACGTTCTACCCACAACACACTGACGAAACTTCGGGCGGCGGTGCCACGAAGAACAACAAAACAGCATTCAACTCCCGACGTGACAACTTGCCGCTCGCAGCACAAATGCAGCCGGGAACAAAGTTCACCTTCCCAAAGAAAACGCAAGTTCTGAGGAAGGAAAAGCTCCACTTGTGGACCCAAAGTCCAGGGGAAATTTCAAACGAAGTCCGAAGGCTCACCGGCGTCTTGGGTCCGACGGACGACGAAGGCTTGACTTGCCCGGCGTGGTGGACTGGTTGCTCGGCGGCCGACGCAACGCAGCAACGCACACACACACACTCCCCAAAAAGAGAAAAACCGACGCCCGCACGCAAGCACGTCATTAACGGGCAAACGCCGAAAAGGCAACACCAAGCAACCTGCTCAAAATAATAATAATAAAAAAAAAAAAAAAAACAAACAAACAAAAAAACTTTGAATCACGGGAACAGACGACGGAAGGAACGATCAGCCGACTTGCCCGGCCCGTCCAGGGGGTCCGCCCTTCTCCCAGTCAGTCAGAGTATTGGAGAAAAGAAATCAAAGGAAGTTTTGCATGGCCTGTGGCCGAGTATGTCATCTTAATGTTAAATGGGAGGAGGGGAGGGGGGATGTGAAAGAGGCGCCGCCAAAACCGTGGCTTTTTTAACCTATGGTTCCCCCAAAGTATTTTACCCGACCCCACTTACAGTGGCAATGCTGCGGCCGTCGCACGCCCTTGCAGACCTACACGAACTCAACTCTGTTACGTCACGGCGTGGTGGCGGCGCGTCAAGCGCACTTCCGGTCTGGGGTTGTGGGCGGAAGTCACCATGCGCGACGTGCATTCCTGCGTTGTTTTGAAAGAACCTGCCTCCTCATCAAAACGCCGCGACTGAGCTTGTGCCAAAAAAGTCGAAAAAGGTTTGAAGTTCATTTTTAATGTGCTCGGTTCGTCCGAGAACGTGGATATGTGCCGTGAAAAGGGAAAACCAGACGCCGTCGGACCACGATTGCTTAGGCCGGAAACACTTTGGGTTGAATTCACGGATACTTGTGGTGATCAGATTTATTTGTTTTGTTCCAACATGAACGCCGGAAAACCGTCAAATTGTACGGACCACCTGCGGACTACGTTCAGTGCGTCTTCAAGTTCGAACGACCGCCTGATCGTTCGAACTGTTTTCTGCTCTTCGAACGCTTCTGCTTGTCGTCTGCTCTTTTAGACGACACCGGCCCGTAGACCAAATGTTGGCCCGGTAATTGCGATATGAAGTAAGTGCAGGTCTGAACAGACTTTTAAGTTTTAAGGTTGGTTGGGGCAAGCAGGTCCGGTGTAAACGGTAGATACAAGGAGACGTCGATCATTGTTACCAGTGGCCATCACCGACTTGTTATGTCTGATTAACTTGGTCCGATTCTGCTTGCGATTTTCAGTATCGACGTCGACCATCTCAGCTACGGTTCAGGCTTTTGCAGCCCGAGCGACGTCGCGACTGAAACTTGCGAGCGGAATCTCATCATGCGAATCAGGCTTTAGCGTCCATTCTGCGGCGTCCACGCGGAATGAATCACCGCATGTCACATTATTCACGCAAAGTTTTGCGGTGTAACGAGCCTCGTTCATTTCGCTGAGGCCGCTAAAGTGGTCAGACATTGCCAGCAAGACGTACACATCGCGACACTGTTAGCGCGAACACGACATCGGTGCATTTTTGCATTTTACTTCTAAATGGTATTAGCGAGCATGAAATTTTATCGCTTACATTAGAGAACTAAATTAGTTCTTTCCGTAGCAATAATAACTTGGATGACATCCCCTGGTGTCAAAGAGAAAAACTGGAAAAACCGGCGATCGCTTGTTCGCGCTAACAGTGTCGCGCTCTGTACAATCAACAATTCCATCGCCAAAAAAGAAAAAAAAAATAGCACGGGGACTCACACCGACGCCGACAACGTCGCATACCAGTGGTTTGTTTATGGGCGACGGCGAGCTTCTTGCCCGCACTCCATCGCGCATGCGCGACGCCGGTGGCGTCCACTAGGGGCAATCCGTTTTTTTTTTTTTTTTTTTTTTGTTTTCGTAAACATAACTTCAAAACACTAATTCCCTGCCAGGGACTCCGAGGTCAAGGTCCGTGGGAGTCACTTCCTACTCGGACCAAGCTATCCAAGCAAAACATAAAAATAAAAACTCCCGACGACTGGCCTCGACAGAAACGCATGTCTACAATTTCTCCCTTTCAGGAAGGTGGCAATGGCATGTCCGGCGGCCTTGTCCTGGCGGCGGAGACTCGAGCACCGTCAAAGATAATCCGATAAGTGGAAGCGGGAATCGACAGGCATGGATTCGAAAGAGTTTCATATTGTCACGGGTGGTGACCAAAAGAACAATAAAATAAACAGGACGAAATAAACGTTTAATGTGGCGAACTTGTGCCCAAAAACAGAATAGAAAAAGGATAGCGTCGCAGGCGGCGAAACAGTTGGATCGAACGCTGAGGCGAGACTGACTCCGCTCGCCCTGTGGAGTTCCTTATGTACGCTCGTGGCTTTCGGGATCATTCGGCGTAGAACTTTCGATGCGTAGAACATTCGGAATTCGATCAGACGAGAATGTCCTCGAACTCACGAGAAGGGCAAGTTGAAAGAGTAAATAAAAGGACAGCCCGCTGACTGGAATTGAACCTACACCTTCCGCGCAAGAGTCAAGCGCGGTAGCCACTCGGCCACGCACGTTTTTTTTTTTCTTTATTCGCACTCGGCCACGCACGCGCCTGCTCGGTGACGCGCATACATTACTCCCCCCTTTAAAAGCGCATCGTCTCGATACGACGTGCCGGGAAACAAAACTGCAAAACAAGCAAAAATAATGGCAGACTACGTAGACTTGTGCAACATAATCCTATCAAGCGTATTACAAAACACAATTCAGAGTCCTATCGATCGTAGTACGGCTTGAGGCGCACGACGTGGACGACTTGCGGTCGTGGAGGGCGGCGTGATGAAGTCCGTGTTCCGTCGGGCATCACCTCGAAGGTCAGATCCCCGAGTCGACGAAACACTTTTAGGGTCCAACGTAGCGCTTCGGGAGTTTCTCGCTGAGACCACGGCGGCGAATCGGTGTACACACCCGCACCCTGTCTCCGGGCTGGAAGTGGACATCCCGACGACGAAGGTTGTAGCGGCCAGTGTCGACACGTTGTTGGGCTATAATCCGAAGTCTGGCGAGCTGACGGACTTCTTCTGCCCGTTGGGCAACCACTTGGGCGTCGTTGCTGAACAGAGACACCACCAAAATAAAGCAATAAAAAAAGACAAACATTCATGACACACGTCGCTACTCTAAACCCCATTGTCTTATGAAAACTGGCTCGTTGTTTTTCTTTTTTCCCACGCCGCGTTGTCACGAGGATGCAGGTGCGCTTTGACGCTTGGGGCCCCTGCTTATCATCTTAACTGGCAAGTCGCAGGAAACGACACCAATGCATGGTTTGGACAAACATCTCAGAGGTTCGACTGTAAAGTGTGCAAATTTCGAACTTTGAAAGTTCGAATTTCCTGTACTAGGATACAAACGTTTTAAATTCATCAAAGTTTCGGGCCAAGTTCTGGTTTGCGCAGTCCGCGCAGCATCGTCGGGAGGGAGGGGGGAGAAGGTATGCGCAGTCTTGTACACGTTACTAAAAAAAAGTAATCGATTATAATTACTATTACTCTTGGCTAAAAAGTATTCGATTAGATTACTTGATTACTCGACAGAAAAAGTAATTGGACATTACTTTAAGAAGTAACCGTTTCTTTTCCGATTACTTTATTGTGTGAAGACTTACATGTTTAGCGCTCATAACAATGAACTACTTCCAACCTATATTTCACATTTTCACAAGCATTGAAGAAGAAAAAACGGGTTCTCTCTTCGTGGTCGTTACACCTTCACAATGCGGACACAAGCATAGAAATCGTTTGAAGAAGTTTAGTGATCTGGGCGTTCGCCAGTTGGGGGGGGGGGGGGGGGGGGAGGGGAGGGGAGGGGAGGGGAGGGGAGGGGAGGGGAGGGGAGGGGGGGAAACGGAGGGGGTTCTAGATCTTGTTAAGCTTAAGAAAGGGTTGTCGCTCAAAGTTTGCGTTGCTCATATTATTATTCACATGTGGATGAACTCGCATGTTATACAAAAGATCAGCAGCTCCAGGATTTGAAACGGATCATGCGTAGTATCCGTTAGCGGAAGAGATCGCCCCGACCACTTCTCAACTCGAAACCTTGCGTGTCACAAAGACCACGTGGGGGAAATACGGGATCTTGACGTGTATTTGAACTGGCTTTGTTATATTTTGCATCCGTTTTAGACATTATTCGGTTCTGGTTCTCCTACGGGCTGCAATAGGTACCGTAAGCAGAATTTTTTTTTTTATTTCTGTGTGTGTGTGCGAGAGGGGGCTAGTTTGAACGAAGGACTTAAAAAGCTACATTCTGCTCCCTCAAACTTCTCCCTGAATGGCCTTTGTCACGCACTGGGGCTACCCTGGGGCTTCCCACTCCCAGTCCCAGCTGAAAAAAAAACAACAAAAAAACAACAGACATTCCACAGAAATTGTACACACAAAGGGGTTGACCTCGTTTCCTACAGCTCCGCAACAATCTTTCATTTTTTTTCGTTCAAAAAAGAAGTAAATTTTATTTCTGTAATTTCAGAAAAAAAAAAGTGTGTGTGTGTGTGGGGAGGGGGGGGGGGGGGTGTCCCGTGGAAAAATAGTAACGGTTAGAAGTAATTTTTATTACTTCAAAAAGTAATCAAATTACTCTTGTGATAACTGCGTAATAAAAGTAATCAAATAATTACAAAATTACTCCAAAAAGTAATCGATCACAAGTAATTTGATTACGTGTAATGCGTACGGTACAAGTCTGGTGTTTATATTGGGTTTCGCTGCCCACCCAAACCAAAAACAAAAAAAACAAAAAATGTTAAACCTGCACCAGCTCGTTTGCGCCCTAACTTTTTTTTTGTGTTCGTTAATGCATCTAAACCTGAACGAAATATATTAGTAATTCACGACAAAGCTACATTTCTGTAAAACAGCCCTGTTCCACGAAAATTTCAAAGGCCTTTAAAGCATCTGCGAACCAGCGCATGCAAAGTGGCAAGCACAGAGTCGGGGTGGCGAGCTAATTTGCCGACCACCGAAAGGTCTGTGATATAAATGCCCGCAAAGCTGGCTGTGATATTTTTCCTAGCTCGTGAACATGCACGGTCTTATCCAGAGTCGTGTACACCGGGTTAAACAAAGTCCCCCTCCTCGAAGTGCTTTGGGCACGCAACGACCATCATTGACGGTGTCTTTCTCATCCTTAGCTTTATTGTCCGGCGAGGAAATCTGATACCGGCCTCGGGGTTATACACAAACCAACGTTATTAAATTAATAACGTTGGCTAATCTAATAACGTTGACACGAACTCAACTCCGTTACGTCACGCCGCGGTGGTGGCGCTTCGCGCGCACTTCCGGTCTGACGTGTGGGTGGGAGTTGCCATTGCGTTCGGGCATTGCAGTGTTGTTTTGGAAGAAACCAGACTAGAACCTGCCTTCTCGTGCAAACGCTTCGACTGGGGCTGCACCAAAAGTGCCGAGAAAGATGTCAAGATCAGTTTTCTCGTGTTTTCTGTCTGCCCGGGTCGTTCGTGAGCGTGGATAGGTGCCGCGAAAAGGAAAAACCAGACGCCGATGGACCGCGATTGCTTGTATGAGAAGCAGTTGAATTTACGGAGTCTTGTGACCGTTCGTTCTTGTTCAAACGGCCGTGTGCCCGTTCAAACTGTCGTCTGCACATTCAAATGACAACCGTCCATAGACCACACGGTGTCGCGATAATTGCGATAAGAAGAACATTTGAAGGCTTGGGGTAAGTAGGCTCGGTGTAAACATTGAATAAAAGGGTATGTTGGTCATTGTTAATGGTGGCCATCACCGACTTGGATCATGTGATCCGATTTCGCTTCCGATTTCCAGTATCGACGTCAAATATCGCACTACAAACAACGTTGTTTTTTTTTTTGTTTGTTTGAGCAACGTTGCGATTGAAAATTCGCCTTTTCCCGCGAGTTAAAACGTGGTGGCGTCGTGCAAATAGCGCCCAACGACTTCCGGTTTTGAACTAGACAGCAGGTTTTGCAGTATTTGCGAAATCAAATATACGCGCTATATTCTGAAAATTACCACTTGTAGACCTGTTAGACTGTATTCACTCTTATGATAAAAGAATGATATAATTTGGAAATAGATAGCGCCACTGAGTTTGTTCCTAAACAAAAAAGGAGCGAACAGCAAGCGGTATCTCATCATGTGAATAAGGCTTTAGCGTTGTTGCTGGTGGAAAGCAGTGTCGCCCTCTCCTGCATTCGTTTCAGGCATGGTTTTTGTCTTGAGCAATCCGATATTGAACTGCTCTGTAAATTGAACATGCGTGGAATCTAATTGAAGAAACAGCTTGCCACGCGATATAAGAGGCAGGTGGTGGTGATGATGTTGTTTTAATAAATAGTTCAAAAGAAGAGGCGGGATGCAGGGTGATAGGTTAGTCTCCCAGAAGAGGGGGCAGCTGTATACCATCCTGCTGGGAAGTGAGGTGAAAGGGGAACAGAGGTGAGGAAGGGAGGGGAGGAGAGTCGAGGACCGCTCCAAGAACACTTGTTCGCACTGCACGTGATCCCGTTGGGAACAAAACCTTTGTCGTACTCGGTGAATGTATGGCGGCTATGTTCACATTTTCAAGGAAAATGTTACGAGTCCGCAAGTAATGGGTACGTCCATGAAATATGGTCAAGGTGTTCCACCACATTGCAGGTTTCACATAGCGGGGAAGAGGAGCGCCCAATGGGGTGGAGTCTTGCTTTCGTGTTGGCGCATCCGACTCAAAGTCGATGAAGAAGCGCCTGTTCTTTTTTTTTAATTTTTTCCTCGGAATGAGATGTGGACGAGATCCTGCTGCTGTCTCAGGGTGAAGGTGTAGCATTCTAATGCTTCTTTGAATAAAGCGGGCAGCTGTGGCTATGGGCATCGGCGTCTTCGTTACCTTGGATGCCGACGTAGGAAGGAATCCATTGAAAATAAAAGGCTTGTGCAAGTTCTGCAGTTGTTCGAGCAAGAGGAAAAGCATCTTCCAGGTTCATGAGTTGTCGTAACGCTCCTTTTGAATCCGTAAAGACCACAACCGATCTGGGAGCTGGAGGGAGGGGTGTCTCGGTGATAGCTAGCCTGATGGCCTTTAATTCAGCGTTTGTGGTGTCCCATGTTGCTCAGGCCAAGCTCCGGGACAGTGTACGCTGCTGTAGCTGTGTTGTTCTCAATAATGCCATCAGTGTAAATGTCTAACAGGGGTGTCCGTTTTTCTCACAGCTGCAACGCAGTCCAATGCACACAAACGCAACCATGCGTAGGGGTATGCAACCAAAGAGGCGTAACAAAGATGAGTTTTTGTGGTCTTGTTTATTAGCCTATACATACACATAAAATCTGAATTGTCAAGAATATTTATATTACTACAAAGACGTCGGCGCGGATGCTTCGCTGAGCCGGACCTTGGCGATTTCGACGAGGGTCTCAGTGGACTTCTCGCACGTCGGGTAGCGCGTGTAGCAGGAGTCGCGGTCGGAGGACTTCTGTCCCACGACGGCGGCTTCGCGGTATGGGATCCAGGGAGCCATTGCGTCTTCGGCAGACAAAGATCTGGGAACAAAGTGAAAGAGCAAAGGCTTTATGCTGCGGCCTACAAAGATTCGACACAATGCTCCTCGGAGAGATTGATATAAATAAACTACCAAGGAAGGGGACAAGCTTGCACAATATGAAATGTGCAAAACGTTACTGCAAATGCCAAAAAAAGGAAGACATTTGTATTTTTGTAACACCCAGAGTAATAACTTAATTTAAACGTGTCCTTATTTGTCTTAAAACACTTTTTTTGTGTGCAGGAGGCCAACGCGACAGATTGCGCTAAGGACGAGCTGACTGCCGACTCGAAAATCGGACTTCCTCATCATAACATACGATGGCAAGAAGCTCAGGCAATAGTGTTTTGCTTCTGTTGCGAAACATTGCTGGGGGATGGAATAGTTTTCTGCGAAATTGGCGACAACGATTTTAAGCGCTAAGGTGGCTGAAGTGTCGAATCCCTGAAGCGTAGCTTGATTAGCCTAAAACCAGATTAATAAGCTATCGAAAGCCTCGATGAACCAAGAAGTTGTGAAAGGGCTTGATGAGTACTTACACCATGAAGCCGGCGACTTCCTTTCCTCGCTCGCCGATGAGGTCTGGTTGCGCGGCCAGCTCGCAGACGACCCTCTGGACGCAACGGTCTGTGTCGTACGTGCTCACATACTGGAAGATGTCCTTAAGGGCCATTGGGCTGACCATGGTCGTGGCGTCGGTGGTCGTGGCGTCATCGCCGCTGGCATCGGTAGTTTCCTCGACTGTCTCTTCCGTGCTGTCCACGTCCCTCCTGCGCCTGCGCAGCTCCACGGAGGACCTGGAGTATCCGTAGCCGAATCGGGGATGGGTGTAGCTCCAGGCGTGGTCCCAGCCGGACGGCAGGTAGGGCACGGGCTTCCATGGGTCAACGGACTTCCAGGGGTCGACGGGGGCCTCCAATACCGGCGCTGGGGCCAGGGGGGCTTTGATGACCTTCACGGCGGGCACGACAACGGGTGCCACAACGGGCGCCACAACGGGGGCCACTGCGGGCACTGTCCCAAAAGAAAAGAGATCAAGAAATCAGTCTACCCAGAATCAGACTTTATAGGAGTCCACTTGACAGTCTACCAATACTTATGGTTTACGCACTTGTTAATCACCCCAATCTGCTGATAATGACAGAGAATATGGAGCATATTGGGAAATGGAGATTGAGGCTGCGCGTGTTTGGAAGCACATGCTGCTCGAGAGCATGACGGTAAAATTACGCTTGCGAATGGCTTGTGTTATCTAGACTATTAATATTTATCTATTAAGCATTACGGAGATGAGTTAAATAGATCTCTCGCTATTAAGAACGATACATTTCATGCAAGATATGATCAAAGGTCCGAGTGATACCGTGACCGCGGGCGCGCGGTTAAAAGCATGCTGCAAAGGCTCCGGTAGTGCGATACGCGGAACAATGTAATGGCTTGCTAAAAGTCCCTATTTCGAATGTGAACGAGTGGTTCGCATCAGGCATTCAAGCATAACGCTCATTATTATCAACGTTTAGAATTCACCGAATAACGCAAACTCTGCTCATCCCCCTGTATACTGTTCAAAATAAGTGCCACAGGCAGTTTCATAACACCACGTAAGTGAGCGGCGCTTATGTTCCGTCAACACGAATCGAAATACCGAAAGATTCGTACTCACCCACGGGTTCATAACGGGCCTTCTTCTCCGCAACCTTGGACACCACTGCCTTGGCGCCCTTAGCCGCTGCTTTCCCACCGGCAGCCGCAGCCGCAGCCACAGCCGTCGTCTTCACCGCAGCCGCTCCAACGCCAGCCAACTTGAGGGCGGCAGCGTTCGCCAAAGCTGCCTTGACACCCACCGCTCCGAGACCGGCCAGCGTGAATCCGAAGAAGCCGCCGGTGCCCAGGCCGACGCCGATGAGACTGGCGCCCTTGAGACCGACCAGGAGCGGCAGGGCCCAGGACATCGGGGCCACGAGGGCCACGGGTAGGGCGAGGGGGAAGGGCAGCAAGTAGGTGAGGGGAATGGTGGCCGGCAGCAGGCTGAATAAGGTGCTCGTGGCTGCCGTCATCGTGGACAGGCAGAGGAGCGCGAAGACTACTCTGAAGTTCATGGCGATGACCGGTTGGGGTTCCGAGGATCTGTTACTGCAAGACATCGTGGTTGAAGAGCGTTTTTTAGAATCCTGGGTATGTACTAGTGTTTAGCTGTTAGGGCTGGTCGAAGACACTGACGCCTCTAAAATGACATAGGGGTAAGTTGTCCGAAAGCAAGCGCATACCTTCTAGTCTAACCTCCTAGATCCCACACCCAGTAAAGGTTCTGTGGTTCTGAAGCTGTAAGCGCCCAAAACATTAGGTCAGGCCCGCGAAAACGTTCAGTGCGCGATAACCGGGCTGCCCGCTAAAGATAGTTTGCAATTTATTTTTGTCCTGAGTTTTTCTGTTGGACGACAATGAGTTGCAGACCCCGAGCAGCCATTGCAGTCAAGTTGGTAAGGTTTAAGCTGTGCAGAATCACAAATAACAAAAAAATACGGACGTGCAGAAAAGAAGAGTTTAGCCTATCATAAACTAGAAACTCTGCCGTACACATGCAAGTATAAAAAGAAAACTTAATACAACATGCGAACAATAGTCTGACTAATTTGTGTCAAGAGCGATTTAGAAACAGGTGATAAATTAAAACCACAGCATAATGAAAAGATCAACCAGGAAGTCCACATGGGAGCATAAATCGTTAGAGAAAAATTGTCAGGAGGTGCAGAACGCAAGAAGTAGAGAAGTCTGGACTTACCACCGAGTGCTCCGGGTGAAGCTGTCTGACTTTCTCGTCGCCAGGAACTCGCTTATATACACTCGCGACTGCAGGTTCTCAACCCGAAGACTCATGCCAATACGCAGAGCTGAATCGAGAGAGGGAAACATGACATAGAGAGGCGTAGACAAATCCTTAGCAAAAGGGTAAGTGACCCCCTGGGGCCCTTTGTCATCATTCCGTGCAGTCCCTCTCCCCGAAATTATGGCTCCTTAATCCATGCGCTATCGTTCGGAGCTTGTTCTGTTGATTTCGGCTTTGCGTTCTAGCTTTCTAAAGACGATACTATTATTCTAAGTATAATTCGTTCACCCCGAAGCTGACATTGCCGTCGGGGCTACGCGCTTGCCTGGAACAATCAACCGCGTCCCTTCCATCAGATGGTTCCCCTTTCTGCGCGGGGGATTAAGCGAAAGTGTGATGACCTCGTGAAAGACAGAGAGGTATGACTAGTCTAGCGAGCAGGTAGCTTCTACCGAACTGTCAGCTTTCAAGACGAACATAGCATAGATGACCTCAAGACGCTAGACCAGACCCCAAGGCGTCGCGCGGGGGGACATGTGTTGGAGGATTTATTGTGGCCAAGGTTGAGGAGTCGCTAAGTACCTCTCCAGGTGTTCGGTCAAGGCTCCTTTCTCGAAGCGCGCGGAGTGTCGACCTCAGCTGTTGCTAGTGCAGGAGGGGTCGGAATACGTAATTATTTGAACGACCGAGGATGGCATGAAATTGGAGGTTCTTACGACGAGGTCGTTGGTTCGGATTGTAAGAGTGTTTGCGAGGGACGTCCTCCCAGACGCGGTCACTGTAGCGGGTGACAGACCAGTGTAAATATGTCAGAGGGTTGTTGACAGGGTCGAGTTAATCGGTTGAAGCTCCCTAAAAGCAGCTTGGGACTCCCAGGAAGAGGAAGCATTGTCTGTCTCCGAGAAGAGTGGAGATTAGGCTAGACGTTGGAGACACTGAGCTTTTAGAGCGGCCTTCGCCTGTTCAAATGTTTGCTGCTTTTTCTTTTTTCTTTTTTTTTTTCTGTTTTGTTTGGTAGTGTTTTCTGTCAAGCTGCACGTTTCGAGTTATTCGTTACAGGCGATGATGTTTTGATAACATAATTTTACGAACCAGCTGGGTTGCAAGTCAAAACATAAAGTAATTATAAGTAAGGCTATACGGCGCTGCCGTGTAGCCTTGAAACTTGTGAATTTTAAGAAACGAAGGCGTTCCTTCTTTGACATTTTTGGGAACATATATTAAACAGGTAAGAAGCTAAATCGAGTTGTTGCGGCTTATCAGTCCGTTAATTTTGTTCATTAAACATTCGCGGTTAAAAGCAATGTAAATTTATTTAGACAACGACACAGTCTAATTAAGGCGGGCAATCGATCAATTAACCTACCGATTAATCAATTAAAGCGTTAATCTGGATTAATTGTTTTAATCGGTCAATCGGTAAAATTTGACGAACCAAAGAAAGTAAAAATTAAACGTTTTCACCCCACGGACGTGGACGAGTACACCATGTATGAATGGCAAACTTTAAAACTTTAACCTAAAGTAAACTTTGGGGTGAGATCTGTGGCTCCAGAGACGTGCAGAAGGTTACACGGGTCCCGGCCACTTCAACGCCGTTCGAGTGTCAGTTTAGAGGAGCAGATGCTATTGGGAAGAATCAAGGGAGGTCGCCCTTGCAGGAGAATATCAACGAACCTCTTTGCCTCATGCAGCTGAAGAAATATTGTGTGAGTGTGAGTGTGAGTGGAGTGTCTTTGAACTGTTTTTAACTATACACCGAGGTTGATTATAATCGCAATTCTATATTACGCCGTTTATCACCGTATCCTGCACACACACACACACAAAAAGTGATTTTTTTATTGTTATGCATGGAAATGAACGTGGCCGGTTAATCGATTTATTAACCAATTGAAGGGTGGCGATTGATTGGGTTAAAAATTTTAATCGACGTCCAGCGCTAGTCTAAATCATTGATTCTTGTGATAGCGCTTCTCTGAACCACCGTAGGCAAAATAACTCTGGTTTCTTTCTTGAAACAGTTATCGTGCAGGTAAATCAAACCGAATTTGACGACACTAGAGAAAAAAAAAAAAAAGAACATCAGTCATGATTTATTTTTGTTTTCCTTTGAGTGCTGAAAAGGTGTTTTCACACATGAAGCCGAGCACTCATTCCGAAAAGACTTGACTGCCCGAATTATTATGGCTGTCAATTATGCGCCCGCCCTCCTGATAAAAACAAACAAACAGGAAAGCCGTTTTTGATTTTTACAGTTGATAATTACCATCCGTTTCACTTTAAGAGTGAGCGTTTAGGGAGTATTCACTGGCGGCCATAACTATGTGCTTGACTGCTGAGCGCGTGCTGACGGCGAGCTTTCGCAGTTCTTTTGGCTAATTCGGGTGGTCATTTCCCGGCAAAATATTTTGCCATATCTTCGTCAAGGGCGTTCGCGTGGTCAAGGCTGGCGGGTGCAAGCCGTTCGGGTGGCGCTTATCAAGCGTGTGCCGGCAATTTACCGGCACAATTTTCGCCCGTGCTCCAAGAGGTCGGGCAGCTTGTCTGCCAGACTGTATCCGGTATCGTCACATCCGATTGGGGAAAGGCAGCCAAACGAAACAATTCTCGCCGAAAGCGGCAAATAGCGGGTTCGAGTGGCAAACGAAGCCATCGAGACAGACACCCATTTGTGCTCCAAGACAAGATAGCGAAAACAACGACGATAAAGATAATTTATGTTTCAGAGAAAGCCAACATTTTTGGAAGAAATTGTCCAGCCTGCGCAAGGTTAGTTGCTCTGAGACACGGGCTGCATCGTACATTACTTTGTTTTACAACTGTGTATTAACACATTATTACAACCGCTGAAAAAAAATTTATGCAGAGCGATGCAGTTCGATACTCGAATGCGCATTAGAATTTCAAGGGGGGTGGCGCCATGAGAAAACTGAGGATTCCAAAAAAGGGAATACCAATAAACAGAATATGAAAAGCGAGACGCTGGCAAGCCTCATTGGGACCCTTGTAAAATGGCGACAGTTCCCGGAAATCCAACAATAAGCACGCTGTTTGTGCCAACAATATAAATTATGAATCCTTGAGATGTGTGTAAACACAGCGGCTTCACAATAGTTTTTGAATTATTAATAATTCGAAAACTATTGTGGAGCCGTTTGAGACAGGGTAGTGAACGCGGGTTATTGCGACAGGGATTCCGCACGCGGGGCAATCGTGCCACAGCCCTCCAGAGGGTAGTTCATTAGAAATGTAAGAAA